>OZ018322.1:195739280-195850187 GCA_963969495.1 Ceratothoa steindachneri
AGATAATTGTAAATTAATGCAACTAAACCACCCAAAGAATCCAGCAGGTGCCCAACATTGGTGCTCATAATTTACATGAGGTCATTATTGAAAGGGATTTAAGTGTCTTAATTTTGAGCGACCTTAAAACTTCTAAGCAATGTAGCGTAGCGTGGCTAAAAGCAAAAAAAGTTGTGAGGTACTTACTGTAGACTCGCATTTTCATTAAAAAAAAAATATTATTCTTCCATTAAATAAGGTGCTTTTTAGACCTCATAGGAAAAACGACATGACGACATTAGAGCGCGTTCAACGTAGAGAGAAAATTAATCCCCCAGTTTAGAAATGACTCATTTGAAGACAAGGATCACAAACTGCTTTCACTGGAAAATCGTCGTGCGCGCAGTCAGCGTATCGGAGTCTTTAAAATAGTAAAGGCTTTTACTAATGAAGTCTGAGTTGCCACTTGATCTATATAAGTGAGAGGTCGGTGGAAATAGTGAATTTAAACTTGTCATCAAAACTTTTGACACTGAAATAGCACAAAAATTTTATGGCATTGAGTTACTCAAATATGTAATAACTTCTCTCGCAAATTGTTGAAACACTCCAATCAATATTTTTAAGAAGAGAATCGATAATTATTTCTTGAACATATAAATCTTAAAAATCCAAAATGTGAATCAGAACATTAGAAAAGAAGGATTCTGCCAAAGGCTAATCAATAACGTATACGAGGCAGCTCCTGTTCTTATCATCCAGTTCAGTCCCACTTAAGATCCTCATCCATAAATCTATCCAGTCAATTCTTAACACTTACTAGGCAAGACGTTTCTATCACATGGCTAGTGAGTCTATTCCATTCATCTAACATTCGATTTGGAAACTAATTTCTGCCAATTTCTTTCTTAAACATAAACTTGTCCAGTGCTTCGTGTCCTATCCTGTTCACCAAAGAAATAAAAACCTTACCTATGTCTCCCTTATTATACCCTTTACCCACATGAACACCTCAATTTATACTTTTTAGCTACTATGATCCTCTTCCCTGCCATCTTTCTGCCTTGGGGCTGCCGTCGAGTAGACTTTGGTGTTTTTGCTTGTCTGTATTTCTGCACCTACAACGTATGACCACCACATAGCTGGGTCCTCTTTGACGAATTAATTTCAATTATGCTTCTCTTAAATGTTCCAGAAGAATAATTTTTACATTTAAAGGCATCAAAAACAAAGAAAATACCAACTATATATGTTGTAAAAAATTCAAATAATATATTAAATACAGTATTTGACATAAAATATTTTTACGAAATATGTAAATATTACAATAATGACTTAAAATAATATATCTAAAATTTCTTAGATCATGTATACCACAGTAGATAATATAACCAAATAATTCTCAGATTATACAGAAATATTGAAACCATC
The DNA here is from genome assembly GCA_963969495.1 of Ceratothoa steindachneri. Taxonomy (NCBI): domain Eukaryota; kingdom Metazoa; phylum Arthropoda; class Malacostraca; order Isopoda; family Cymothoidae; genus Ceratothoa; species Ceratothoa steindachneri. The sequence continues at coordinate 195,740,691 of OZ018322.1, forward strand.
TTCAGCTTATATTTGACACTACAAATATATTTTCAAACTTTTGTAGTTTAATTGAGTAGTCTTTAATACAACAGAATAATTCCCCTGGCAGTATTTAGTATTGCTTAGTACAGCTCTAGTATTTACTGCAGCTTAAAATTCGAGCTCGTGTGCTTAGAGATTATAGCTTTTAATCCTTTGCATCCATGTCTGGCGGATAGACGATGGCCAGACAATATTTACGGGAATTCTTTATTCCTTAATCGCTGATCTTTATGCAAAAGACGAATCAAATAGGATTTTGGAGTCTCTTTTTTATTAAATATTGATATTTGCTTTCGTATGGTAAAAAAAAGTGAAATTTGCCAATTTTTTATTGCCCTATATTTTATATTCTTCTTTGTACTCTAATAATCTTTATAATCTCTGATTATTTTGAATATTTGTTTTCAGCTGTGTATATCATGGATGAAGAAGCTCTTATTAATCGATTGAGACCAAGGATATAATTTACCCGCAGGAAAAGGAAAATATGATTCATATCGTTTTCGCCTTACTTTGGAAAGCACTCTCAATCACGGGATGCTTATAATTAGTCCTGCAATTTCCCGACGGGTTATTTTCATATTGTGGAGATGTATATTTATACAACAAAGACAAAACTGAACTACTGTAGGAGACCAGATCGGCGTTATCCTACAGTGAAAAGATCGCAGAATCAAGAGTAGGGACGAAAATGTCCCGCAAGATTCCCCTTTGCCTGGTAGTCAGACCCCTCGCCTCTATCGCACCCCACTCTCCCCGATGGTGAACCGTCTACAGTGCGCTGAGGCAGCAATCTGTTCCCGATGGCATAAAAGAGGAACAGATGATCTTTAAAACGGCTTTCATTATTCAGTTCGGGAACTTCCTCCACAATTAAAAGTAAAGATGTCGCAATTAAGTACTTAGAGGCAATTAATGTAATGCAGATTATGTAAATCAATTTAAGACGAATTATCATTTGCCGGAGGAGCAATTCTTTCGATTTTGCCCGATGACGGGCAACTTTACTCTCCCTTCGATCGTTGCACGATGTTAGCCATTCCTTAGTTACATATCTCAAGCCATATTTTTTATTTTATGATTTCTAACCCATTTTCCTTTATCCATTTTAATGAATTCAAGAGGATGCTGAAGGAAAAGTGCTCGGTCGTAGGTTGAGGATCGTTCACCTAAATTAGTGACGAGTTGCGATTACAATTCGCATTTACAATCCCGAGATATTCACATTCTCGCCTTCAAGTATTTCAATTTTACCATTCCGCGTTATACGTCACTGTAGGGAAATCGGCACTCCCCTCCCCCTTCGTTCACTCGTGGTGGAGTCACGAGGGGGTTACCGCAAATAAATCTGGCCCCAGGCATCGTCGGGTCAAGCGCGTAACCGCAGTGCCACACCACTCGGCGCTATGTAAGACCTAAAGGTTAAAATGTAAGATCTCCCCCAGGAGAGTGAGATTCAATTTCACGTCAAATAAGAAATTGGAGACGTGTTTCTCCCAAGCTCGAAGGCTAACAAGGAGCCGATGTTTAACTTCATGGGAAAAACCGTTGGCCAAAAGAATTTTCCTGGGGCCGTCCTCAAGACCCTCCCCCCCTTACCACTCCCCCAGTGGGGTGATGAGGTATAAATGAGGAACTCTGAGGAAAATCGAGGTAGTATACGTCAGTCACTAGGTGACGAAGTCTTCGGATCAAATCGAACTACCGAGACTGGAGAGGTAGAGTACTTGGCTCGCCAGACCAAGAAGTACCCTGCAAGAGAGACAGGGCTACCTACCTTAAGGGGCTAAGAAGAAGCTTATCCTCGAGCTAAGTCCATGGTTATCAAACCAAACGATAAGTTAACTTTGGTAAGTTCAACTTACTCTCGCCAGAGAGACTCCTCATATCCTGGTGCACCTTAAACACCAGGGTTATTCCTTGTTCTTGAGGAATTAAGAAAAGAAGAAGGAAAAGGCTCACCCTCGAGCCCGTTGCTTGGTGGCCACACCGAACTCATAAGTTAACTAGGTTGAGTAACCAAGTTCAACTTATTCTCGTCAGAGAAACCCCCCTCCGTTATACTCGCTCTTGAGGAAGACTGGAACTAAGAAAAAGCTCATCCTCGAGCTAGTTCCTGGTTACCAAACCGACCTTCAAGTTCAATTTATTCTCGCCAGAGAAACCCCCCTCCGTTACCCTCGCCCTTGAAGAAGACCCTCCCCGAGTTCAGTTCTCGCCCATGAGGAATTAAGTAACGAAGGAGAAAAGCTCCCCCTCGAGCTCGTTACTCGGTGGTCACACCGCACTCCAAGTTAACTTGGTTTAAGAACCAATTTCAACTCACTCTCGCCAGAGAGACCACAACTACCTTGGTGCCGCATAAAGCGCCGTAATTGTTCTCGTCCTTGAAGAACCCCCTCCCCCCGGAATACCGTGTGGACTTCCCAGCTGCTACCCTCGCCAAAAGGACCTCGTGATCCTGCCCACCTACATCTGGCCAGGTGGCACGCGTCGTGAGACAATAACATTCCTGAGGGATTTAAACTCCAGTAGGGTCTGTAAGCCTAAATCTTATATATTGCTGTGTGTAGAGAAATTAACTAATTTTAGAGAGTCAAACTAATTTAATTAATTCTTGTTTATTATAATATTCGGAGTATTGCTGTGGTTAATGTTTAAATTTTGTGTATTCAATTGTTAGAGTTAAAAATATAAGTTTATTTGGAGAATTATTGTGCGTTTCTTTATATCCTTACGTGTTTCCAACGGCTCTATTCTTTAAGATATTATTATAATATCAATATATTAGACACTTACCATCCTTAGAACAAAAAGGGGGGGACGCATTCTACGACATATTATAAAAGTGGTGTCAGGTTTGTAGGTTTTATATCAGAAAGAACCCAGCAGTGTCTAATTAAGGAAGAGCCAACACGTGAAGGAATATCAGGAATAAGAGAATAATTGACAAGAGGAAAATTGGTAGAGTTAGGGGTGGTAACAATCTAAAGGTAATTGGTAGGCTTAGTGGTAAATTTGTTGTCGGAGTGGTATTTAAATCAGCATAGTAGTAGGATTAAGGGTAAGTTAGGCTGAGCGCTACCTGGTGAGTGGAGGCATACGTATCTCAGAATACAGAAAGGAAAAATCGACGACCAACACAAAATGGATCCGGTCGAAAGATTTTACCAACAAACCCAAAGTCTGGGACTTGAAGGCAAAGAGATGCATGACTACGTCATGGCAGAACTTAGAATAGATTGCGAAGAGGAAAAAAGAGTTTTAGATAGAGAAGAAGAACAAGAATTAATAAAGTTTGATAGAGAAACAGAGGATATAATAAGAGAGGATGAATCAATGGAAATACGAATGAACCGAAAAAGGAAAGAAGCCCGAATACAGCGGAAAATAGAAATAGAGGAAAGAAGATTCCCAAGCGGAAGTAAGACAAACGAAAGAATAAGACAGTTGAAAAGAGAAGCAAAAGAATTCAGAATAAGGATAGAAAGGGAAGATGAAGAAAGAAGACTAAAGATAAAGCTAGAAGATGAAGAAAGAAGAACCCGACGGGAAAACGAAATAGCGAAAGCAGAAAAAGAAGCCGAGGAAAAGAGAATGAAGAAGGAAAAAGAGTCGAAAGAGAGGAGAATAAAGATTAAAAAAGAAATCAATGAAAGAAGAATACAGAGGGAAAAAGAACTTGCTCAAGCTGAAAGAGAAGAGAGAGAAAAAAAGGAAAGATTGCTCGCACTCGAAAGAGCACCTATCGAGAATCTGATAGAGGCCGAGGAAGTTGTAGCTCGGCTTGGACCTAAGAAAGGACCATCGAGGGAAACCCAGCCATATGGGGTAACGATTGAAGAAATAGAAAGTAGGTATGAGGTACCAGCAGTAGTACCTAAGAGAGAACCTACGAGGAGAACCAAGCCAAAGAGGGTTATCAGGGAAGAAGTAGAAGGTAGGGTAGAGGTACGAGCACGTTTACCTGAGGAACTACCTGCGAAGAGAATCGAGTCAAATGAGTTGACAAGGAAGAAGGAAAGAGGTGTTATTGCAATACACCCAGATAAAGTTAGTCAAATGGTAGACGCGGATGAGTATCCCCTACCCCTAGTAGTCTCCTCCTTGATCGGAACGTCCACGGAGTTACTGCTAATACGCCAAGTCGTAGTGAGCGCCACGCCCATTAACGACCTTGCAAAGGAAAAGTTTTCTCGATCCCCAAAGATCGAACCCACACTTGATCTTACAGTGTACCTTGATAAAGAAGGATTTTGCGACTCAAGTTCTCATCAATTATGCCCCGCTCTAACAGGCCACTCTATCCATAATGTTCAGTATAAAGGTAGTCAAGTACCATAAGAAGGGTAATTCGAGTAGGTTGAAATACCACTACCATTTAGTAACATACTTGGGTACACTCAATAACCCGAACGGCCGACTCAGGCGCGGTAAAGTATTGGTATTAGAGCACCATTTTAGTATTAGCTACATCAAAGGAGCCGATAAAGTACCGCTGCTCTATAGGTGGAGACGAAATACCATTGAGGGTTATTTCGGTACTTAATAAGCATGAAACCATGTTTTCATTTGTTTTTCTTGTTAATAGTTATCGGTAGGATTTAAGTTCTCAAAAGCTTAGAAATGTAAGGAAGTAGCTTGTTTTGTTTCTTTTGTTTTGTTGCATGTAAAATTGTATTGCGAGTAGGTCTAGTTCGACACATTGCCTGTGTAAACGCGCGCAAGGGCGCTCATGTGTAAGGAAACTTAATGTAAGAGAGGGCTCAAAGAAATACAACTTTGCTAATCTCGACTAGGTTGAGTAAGTTGTTTTGAGTTCCCGGGTGTCCCTCCCCCCCCCCCATTAATTTCTTCGATGGAAGGTGTGTAGGGGAATCTTCACTCCCCCCCTCCCTCGTTCACTCGTGGTGGAGTCACGAGGCGGTTATCGCAAAGACATCCGGCCCCAGGCATCGTCGGGTCAAGCGCGTAACCGCAGCGCCAGACCACTCGGCGCTATGAAAGACCTAAAGGTTAAAATGCAAGATCTCTCCCAGGAGAGTGAGATTCAATGTCACGTTAAATAAGAAATTGGAGACGTGTTTCTCCCAAGCTCGAAGGCTAACGAGGAGCCGATGTAAGACTTGGTGGGAAAAACCGTTTGGCATAAGAACCCTCCTGGGGCCGTCCTCAAGCCTCTCCCCCCCTTACCACTCCCACAGTGGGGTGACAAGCTATAAATGAGAAACACTAAGGAAAATCGAGGTAGTATACGTCAGTCTCTAGGTCCTGAAGTCCCCGAATTAAGATCGGGCTACCGAGAATGGAGAGGTAGATTACTTGGCTCGCCAGACCAAGAAGTAACTTGCAAGAGAGGCAGTGCTACCTACCTTAAGGGGCTAAGAAGCAGCTAATCCTTGAGCTAGTCCCTAGTTACCAAACCAAACGTTAAGTTAACTTTGTTAAGTTCAACTTACTCTCGTCAGAGAGACTCCTCATATCCTGGTGCATCTTAAACACCAGGGGCATTCCTCGTCCTTGAGGAATTAAGAAAATAAGAAGAAAAAGGCTCACTCTCGAGCCCGTTGCTCGGTGGCCACACCGAACTTATAAGTTAACTCGGTTGAGTAACCAAGTTCAACTTATTCTCGTCAGAGAAACCCCCCTCCGCTATACTCGCCCTTGAGGAAGACTGGAACTAAGAAGAAGCTCATCCTCGAGCTAGTTCCTGGTTACCAAACCGACCTTCAAGTTCAATTTATTCTCGCCAGAGAAACCCCCCTCCGTTATCCTCGCCCTTGAAGATGACCCTCCCCGAGTTCAGTCCTCGCCCATGAGGAATTAAGTAACGAAGGAGAAAAGTTTCCCCTCGAGCTCGTTACTCGGTGATTACACCGCACTCCAAGTTAACTTGGTTTAAGAACCAATTTCAACTCACTCTCGCCAGAGAGACCACAACTACCTTGGTGCCGCATAAAGCGCCGTAATTGTTCTCGTCCTTGAAGAACCCCCTTCCCCCGGAATACCGTGTGGACTTCCCAGCTGCTACCCTCGCCGAAAGGACCTCGTGATCCTGCCCACCTACATCTGGCCAGGCGGCACGCGTCGTGAGACAATAACATTCTTGAGGGATTTAAACTCCAGTAGGGTCCGTAAGCCTAAATCTTATATATTGATGTGTGTAGAGAAATTAACCAATTTTAGAGGGTCAAACTAATTTAATTAATTCTTGTTTATTATAATATTCGGAGTATTGCTGTGGTTAATGTATAAATTTTGTGTATTCAATTGTTAGAGTTAAAAATATAAGTTTATTTGGGGATTCATTGTGCGTTTCTCTATATCCTTACGTGTTTCCAACGGCTCTATTCTTTAAGATATTAAAATATCAATATATTAGCACTCTTAGCACTCTCAGAACACAAAAGGGGGGCATTCTACGACAGTCACAAACAACTAGAAATTAAACTTCTTATTCGCAATTCCAAAGTTTCCTCCCCTTGTCAAACCACCCTCATAAATTTACGCCACTAGAGCGCAGCTAAACGAATGAACCTACAAGACCAGAATTTCTCTCCGACAACAGAGTTGAGAGACAAAATGAAACTGGTGATAATAATTCGAGACCATCTTCTTTGCTTAAAACCGAGTCAGAAAGTCCAATCTATGTTGAAAACATAATTCTTCATCTAGTCGTCATCCTCCTTCAGAAATATCCGTTCTAAGATATCCCTGATTGCCTTTTAACAATTTGTGAACCAAAAGGCTGAGCAATATAGTGACCCTGACTTAGTTATTATTATTATTATTAGGACGTTAGACCAGACGACTTAGCATTAGGAACTATCATAGTTTTTTTACATTTTCCTAACCTGCCTGAGAAGAAGGATAGTATAACTTTAGGGAATGAAAATAATAAAAGTTTTGTTGGAGAAAAATTTAAATATCATTAGCTATATATAACAGCATGATCTCTTTCGTATGGAGCCTAGCATATATAAATACCTCTTAGTTTTATTTGTTCATTCCCTTTTATCCTATGAATTTATATTATGACTAAAATTAAATAGGAATTCGCTAATAAAGACAGGAAAAACTCGAATCACATAAATATTTTCTCTTCCTGAGGGCAAAGAATGAGAAAATGAGCAGGAAAAAAACAAATAAAATTAAATAAAGCGAACCAAAAACTTTAATTAGTCCGGGGGTTTATATCTTATACGTATGATATTCTTATTAAAATATTTTGCTACATACACCACCAGAAACTTTAAAAATATAATGAATCCTGCCTAATAATCAATTGCAACCTTAAAATTCAGCTGTATAGGACTATATAAGCTCCCATGCAAATTAGATAGCTAGATAGAAAGATATAGTTATGTTAGCACGTGGATAGCCAGAATTAAATGCAATTTTTCACTAGAATTTATCTTATTGCCTTTCCTCATGCCCACCGAGGTCCGTGACGTAGCATTCATTGGCTTCCGCATTCATTGACAGCGCGTCGCCTTTTACACTTCACTTCACTTCGGTGGAAGCTGTGAAGAATTCACTTCCGTGAATTCTTTCGTAACTTCGCCAATCACCAATCAACCGCATTCACACTTCACAAATCATTCCTTTTCAAACACTCATGATTTGCCCGATCCAACGAAGCAAATATTCAACGTTCAAATGTCTCCGAAGTGTGAAAGATGGTATAATATGTTAAAATAGTCCATAAATCAATTCTTATTGTTTTATTTATGAAATGTAATTATATTGGACGATGAATGACACATGAGTTTTGAGCGACGGCTTGAGTTTTTCAGGGTTATGAATGAAATGAAACAGAGTGAGAGTACAAAAATGAGAGTACTTTTTACAGTCCTTTTGGAGATTACAAGAGTTCTCCCTATCCTACGTGATATGGCGTTGGACTTCTAGCGTTGAGACACGGGTTCGATTCTAGCGAGCGCGGGCACAACGCTTTCAGCAGCGTCACGATCTGGCCGCCCTTTGACGGATACGCTGCCCCTTCCCCCCCCTCTCTCCCCATGAAGGGTATGGAACTTCATACGCATCATCCCGTTTATGGGCAATTATAACACCGTTATCTTTCCTCTTCACGTCTTTGCAGCAAACCTACCCATATCTTTTATGTTCCGGAACCCTGCCCTTAGATCTGTATTGTCCCTTATTGGGGCGCCCCTATCCACATGACGCCATTGGGGAATATTAGTACCCCCTATAGGTTATCTATACCCATATACCTGTGAGGGGTTTCTAGGAATGCTGGCTGGTGTTAAAAGCACAATGCTATCAGAAACCTTCCCCTCCTAATGAGGACCGGCCTCTGATTCTTTTAAGCTTGCCCAAGATTGTCAGTCTGATTTTTATGTGCATTTCATCATCCGATCGGGGGATCGCGAGGGACGGATGGCGCAAGTACATGAAAATTAAATTAAATTCTGTGCTACAATGAACCCGGGGTAATTTATTCATTTCTCTAAAAGCGATATAAAGATTGGACCACCTTTAGGAAAAATTGGAAAATGACTCGTACGAGTACAAATGACTCGTACTGATCTAAATGGCTCAAGATGTCCCTGATTTGAAAGTACACTGCTTTACTTAAAGATATAAAATGAGGACGAATAATTAGAAACCAGGTTGAATACCTCCAAGTAATTTAGGAAGTTTTTGATTTGCTATGTTTTATACAGGACTAATAATTGAATTTAGGCCTTTCTGAAAGTAGTGATAAAAATAAATTACGTTTTGTGATTATGAGTCATTAGAGACAATCTATAAAGAATCTTCTTTTCAATGAGGTTAGTAATACTTGCATAATTATTCAACTTTATCACTTTGGTTCTTAACTGGGGAACTTTTAATTAAATTAATGTCGCCGTCCATTTAATTTTGTGTATTCCCCGACCGAATGATGATGAAACCAAAATAAAATTCAGTATGACAATCACTGGCAATACTGAGGCCACATGGGATTATACTCGTTAACGGAGACAGGAGACGAAGAAATGCAGTGGTGTGTTTTACCGTCAACCAATGAGCATTTGGAACCTTTGCAACCCAAGGAAAAGCCACTCACTCAACGTCAGGGGAGTATGGACTGAAAAAACCATTGCCGTTTCCGTGCATAGTAGAGTGAGGTGTTGTATGTATGAAAGAAAGAGGTGTCTAACAGCGTGTGGCAATTGGTAAGGTAAATTGTAACCTATTTGGATGAGATTTCCTACACGTGTGTGCCAAATTGGAGCCCACCTCACAAGAGGTAGGAGCCTATCTAATCTAAATAGGCAACAAATACGATGAAGTAAAACATCCTGACATAAAAAATTACCAAATTTTATTAAAGATGCAAGAACATTTGCTACGTCATAATTCCAAAGGACAAATAAAACAAATGAATTTATAAAAGAATCTAAACCTACAGATTTAATTTACAAATTTACACGTCTTATGTTTTCCTTATTTTAAAGCGAGGGGTGAGTATTTTGAATGTCGTCGAGGTGCACCAACCACTGGGAGGAACTAGTAAATGTATAATTCTTGAAATCTTCAAATAATGTGTATAACAACGCTGAAAATCTGCTCCAGAATAACTAAAATTCGTTGTGCAAAAATGATTGAAATTTGATATTACGACCCCTATTTCATGGATATTTAATTATACTTCCTACATCTAGATGGCGCGTCTCAAATACGCGACCTTCACTCAAACTCAATTTAAATCATTTTTAAATCATTGACACGTTCATTTCTGTCAGGATTAATACATTTGGAGGACAGCTTGCAACACATATGTACAAGAGATGGAAATTTGACAGAAATGACATTATCCTATCTCAATAAAGAAATATAAGCTGAAAACATTAAGGTGATTCAATTAAGATAAAAAAAAGATGTTAACCGCATTCCCAAACCGCATAAATGTTTTTTTATGTATATCAAATGTCATTTACGTACATATGATGAAACAGTCATAACATGTAGTGTCGTTTATGTACATATATGAAACGGTCATAACATGTAATACATCCAATGGAGATTGATGTTAGTCACGAGTGAAAGAAATAATAATAGGGATTAATAATACTAAATTATAATTATAGGAAATTTAAATACCCTTTATTTTTATCTTTTTTATTGCATTGGGCTTCCAGTTTTGAGAGTGTTTTTCGCTCTGAAGGTCAGTTTTCTCAATACCATTAAGAACCAGAATAGACAAAAGACTTTAAATTTCACTCTATTTTATTCCATTCTGGCGAGTCGTCATCGCAGTCTCAGAAGATTTCGTAGCGAAATAACAGACGAGGAATCATATAAAGAGGAAATAGTCAAAATCAATCCCGAACAAAGCGAAAAAAAGTCTCCGAAAACTGGAAGCCAGTTCAAGAAACACAAAATAAAAACTTATATGAATCTTTTAAACTAGTAGTAGGACTAGTATAAACAGAACGAATCATAAGACACCTACTTGCACCGTCTAGGGAAACTTGAGGATATTGTGTATGAATGAAACGCTACACAACGCATGGCCGCTCATGGCTATTCAGGAATAATGGCGCAAAAATGTGAAAGGGTAGCATTGTATTTAATGAGGCATAAAAGAGTAGGTAGGTAAGAAATACCATACGTCGCTTAGCCTGGTCAACCCCCCTCCCCCCAACCGGATTATGAAACCTACATAAAAATTAACATGATAATCACTGGCGAACCTGAGGGCACCAATTGGGTCGTCTTTTAAGGTGGGGGGAAGGTGATATCGGGAAGTATTTTGTGTTACCTCGAGTGAAAGAGGACCCGTTCCCCGTGAGGGGTGCATGAATACAGCTACCCATTGGTAGGATTCCTCGGAGCAGAGAAGTGTGTTCTGCTACAAAGACTAGAGGAAAGGGAAAGCCAGCGGTGTCGTGAGTGGCTATGATTATGATGTACTCAATTTTTCGAAGAGAGAGGGTATAGTGGAAGATATAGTGGGTGAAAAAAATTAAAGATATGGGGGGGGGTTGCCCTAGTAGGGAGGGCATCACTTTATTTTTATACTGTTTCATTTTTCCTTTATTTGTGTTGTTATTCGGTGTGTTTTTTAATGTCTATTTGTATCTTCATATGTTTGTAGTGTTCTTCTTATTGTATTTTGTTTCTTCTTCTCTGTCTTTTTACTTTTAATGTAATAATGTTGTCGTAGAATTCCCCCCCTTTTTGTTCTATTCTAAGAGTGCTAAGAGTGTCTAGTATATATTGATATCTGAATATCTTAAAGAACAGAACCGTTCCGAAACACGTAAGGATATAAAAGAAACGCCCATTAATTCACAAAATAAACTTATATTTTACCTTTATCAATTGAATACATAACATTTAAACATTGACTACAGCACTACTCTAAATATTATTATAAACAAGAATTAATTAAATTAGTTTACCCACAAAAATTAGTTAACGTTTTCTCTACACACAACAATAATATAAGAATTAGGCTTACGGACTCATCTGGAGTTTAAAAGGCCTCAAGAATGTTATTGACTCTCGACGCGTGCCGCCGGCCAGATGTAGATGAGCGAGATCACACGGTTGTTTTGGAGAGGGTGGCAGCTGGGGGGTCCACACTTTCTTCCGGGAGAGGGGGGGAGGTCTTCAGGACGAGAACAATTACGGTGCTTTATGCAAAACCTAGGCCGTCGTGGTCTCTCTGGCGAGAGTGAGTAGAACTTGGTTCTTAAATCAAGTTAACTTGGAGGGCGGTGTGACCACCGAGTAACGAGCTCGAGGAGGAGCTTTTCTCCTTCGTTACTTATTTCCTTATGGACGAGGACTGAACTCGGGGAGGGTCTTCTTCAAGGGCGAGGATAACGGAGGGGGGTTTCTCTAAAGAGAATAGGTTGAACTTGGTTCCTTACCAAGTTAACTTAGGAGTTCGGTGTGTCCACCGAGTAACGGGCTCGAGGGGGAGCCTTTTCCTTCTTCTTTTCTTAATTCCTCAAGGACGAGGAATACCCTTGGTGTTTAAGGTGCACCAGGATATGAGGAGTCTCTCTGGCGAGAGTAAGTTGAACTTACCAAAGTTAACTTATCATTTGGTTTGATAACCAGGGACTTAGCTCGCGGATAAGCTTCTTCTTAGCCCCTTAAGGTAGGTAGCCCTGCCTCTCTTGCAGGGTACTTCTTGGTCTGGCGAGCCAAGTACTCTACCTCTCCAGTCTTGGTAGTTCGGTTTGATCCGAAGACTTCGTCACCTAGAGATTGACGTATACTACCTCGATTTTCCTCAGAGTTCCTCATTTATACCTCGTCACCCCACTGGGAGAGTGGTAAAGGGGGAAGGGGCTTGAGGACGGCCCTAGGAGAGTTCTTTTGGCCAACGGTTTTTCCCATGAAGTCAAACATCGGCTCCCCGTTAGCCTTCGAGATTGGGAGAAACACGTCTCCAATTTCTTATTCGACGTGAAACTGGATCTCACTCTCCTGGGGAAGATCTTACATTTTGACCTTTAGGGTCTTTCATGGCACCGAGTTGTGCCCCGCTGCGGTTACGCTTTATACTCGCCGATGCCTGAGCCGGATGTCTTTGCGGTAACCGCCTCGTGACTCCACCACGAGTTAACGAGGGGGGGGATGCACTATTTCCCTACATACACCTTCCATCGAAGAAATTAATGGGGGGGGGGGACTCCCGGGAACTGAAAAAAACTTACTCAACTTAGTCGAGATTAGCAAAGTTGTCTTTATTTGAGCCCTCTCTTACATTAAGTTTCCTTACACATGAGCGCCCTCGCGTGCGTTTACACAGGCAATGTGTCGAACTAGACCTACTCGCAATACAATTTTACATAAAATTAAAAAACCTTAATTCGTCGATTACCCACAAAAAAACAAAACAAAACAAGCTACTTTCTTACATTTCTAAGTTTTTGCGAACTTAAATCCTACCGATAAATTTTAACACGTACAACAAATGAAAACATGGTTTCACGCTCATTAGGTACTGAAATAACCCTCAATGGTATTTTGTCTCCGCCTATAGAGCAGCTGTCCTTTATCGGTTCCTTTGATGTAGCTTATACTAAAATGGTGCTCTAATACCAATACTTTACCGCACCTGAGTCGTCCGTTCGGGTTATTAAGTCTACCCCAGTATGTTACTAAATGGTAGTGGTATTTCAACCTACTCGACTTACCCTTCTTATGGTACTTGACTACCTTTAAATTGAACATTAAGGCTAGAGCGGCCTGTTGCAGCGGGGCATAATTGATGGGAGCGTGGGTCCCATAGCTCTCCTTTAACCAGGTACACGGGAAGATCGTGTCTGGGTTCGATCTTTGGGGATCGAGAAAACTTTTCCCTGCGAGGTCGTTAATGGGCGTGGCGCTCACTACGACTTGGCGATTTAGCGGTAACTCCATGGACGTTCCGTTCGGGGAGGAGACTACTAGGGGTAGGGGATACTCATCCGCTTCTACCATTTGATTAGTCTTACCAGGATGTATCGCAATAGCACCTCTTTCCTCCTTCCTTGTCAACTCATTTGAATCACTTCTCTTAGTAGGTAGTTCCTCAGGTACACCTGCTCGTACCTCTACCCTACCTTCTACTTCTACCCTGATAACCGCATTTGGCTGGGTTTTCCTCGTCGGTTTGCTTTAGGTACTCCTGCTGGTACCTCATCCCTACTTCCTACTTTTTCCATCGTTACCCCATTTGGCTGGGTTTCCCTCGATGGTCCTTTCTTAGGTCCAGGCCAGGCTACAACTTCCTTGGCCTTTATGAGATTCTCGATAGGTGCTCTTTCGAGTGCGAGCAATCTTTCCTTTTCTTCTCTCTCTTTTCTTTCAGCTTGAGCACGTTCTTTTTCCCTCTTCATTCTCCTTTCCTCCGCCTCTTTTTCTGCTTTCGATATTTCATTTTCCCGTTGGGTTCTTCTTTCTTCATCTTCCAGGTTTATCTTTATTTTTCTTTCATCATCTTCTCGTTTTATCTTTATTCTTCTTTCCTTATCTTCCCTTTCTATCCTTATTATGAATTCTTGTGCTTCTCTTTTCAACAGTATTATTCTTACACTTGTTTTACCTCCTCTCAGCATTCTTCTTTTCTCTCTTTCTATTTTCCCCTGTATTCTGTCTTTCTCTAATTTTATGTCTCTCCGTATTTTTATTGCTTCGCATTCTTTTTTCCCTTCTCTTTTTATATTTTCCCTCTTTCTATCAAACTCTATTATTTCTTCTTCTTCTTCTCTTTGTATTCTCAATTCTTCAAGGATGTAGGCATCCATATCCTTGCCTTCCAATCCCAGAATTTAGGCTTGTAGGTTGAATCTTTCGACCGGATCCATTTTGTGTTGGTCCGTTGAATTTTCCTTACTGTACTCTCAGGTAATTATGCCACCACTCACCAGGTAGCGCTCATCATAGCTTACCCTTAATCCCACTACTATACTGATTGAAATACCACTCCCGACAACAAATTTACCACTTGACCTACCAATTACCTTAAGATTGTTACCACCCCTAACTCTACCAATTTTCCTCTCGTCAATTATTCTCTTATTTCTGATATGACATTCCATTCCTTTACGTGTTGGCTCTATCTTAATTTGACACTGCTGGGTTCTTTCTAATAACAACCTACATACATGACACCACTTTTATTTATGTCGTAGAATTACCCCCCTTTTTGTTCTAATCTAAGAGTGCTAAGAGTGTCTAATATATATTGATATCTGAATATCTTAAAGAACAGAGCCGTTCCGAAACACGTAAGGATATAAAAGAAACGCCCATTAATTCACAAAATAAACTTATATTTTACCTTTATCAATTGAATACATAACATTTAAACATTAACTACAGCACTACTCTAAATATTATATGAACAAGAATTAATTAAATTAGTTTACCCACAAAAATTGGTTAACGTTTTCTCTACACACAACAATATAAGAATTAGGCATACGGACTCATCTGGAGTTTAAAAGGCCTCAAGAATGTTATTGACTCTCGACGCGTGCCGCCGGCCAGATGTAGATGAGCGAGATCACACGGTTGTTTTGGCGAGGGTGGCAGCTGGGGGGTCCACACGTTCTTCCGGGGGTGGGGGTTCTTCAGGACGAGAACAATTACGGTGCTTTATGCAACACCTAGGCAGTCATGGTCTCTCTGGCGAGAGTGAGTCAAACTTGGTTCTTAAATCAAGTTAACTTTGAGGGCGGTGTGACCACCGAGTAACGAGCTCGAGGAGGAGCTTTTCTCCTTCGTTACTTATTTCCTTATGGACGAGGACTGAACTCGGGGAGGGTCTTCTTCAAGGGCGAAGATAACGGAGGGGGGTTTCTCTAAAGAGAATAAGTTGAACTTGGTTCCTTACCAAGTTAACTTAGGAGTTCGGTGTGTCCACCGAGTAACGGGCTCGAGGGGGAGCCTTTTCCTTCTTCTTTTCTTAATTCCTCAAGGACGAGGAATACCCCTGGTGTTTAAGGTGCACCAGGATATGAGGAGTCTCTCTGGCGAGAGTAAGTTGAACTTACCAAAGTTAACTTATCGTTTGGTTTGATAACCAGGGACTTAGCTCGAGGATGAGCTTCTTCTTAGCCCCTTAAGGTAGGTAGCCCTGCCTCTCTTGCAGGGTACTTCTTGGTCTGGCGAGCCAAGTACTCTACCTCTCCAGTCTTGGTAGTTCGGTTTGATCCGAAGACTTCGTCACCTAGAGACTGATGTGTACTACCTCGATTTTCCTCAGAGTTCCTCATTTAAACCTCGTCACCCCACTGGGAGAGTGGTAAAGGGGGAAGGGGCTTGAGGACGGCCCCAGGAGAGTTCTTTTGGCCAACGGTTTTTCCCATGAAGTCAAACATCGGCTCCCCGTTAGCCTTCGAGATTGGGAGAAACACGTCTCCAATTTCTTATTCGACGTGAAACTGGATCTCACTTTCCTGGGGAAGATCTTACATTTTGACCTTTAGGGTCTTTCATGGCACCGAGTTGTGCCCCGCTGCGGTTACGCTTTATACTCGCCGATGCCTGGGCCGGATGTCTTTGCGGTAACCGCCTCGTGACTCCACTACGAGTGAACAAGGGGGGGGATGCACTATTTCCCTACATACACCTTCCATCGAAGAACTTAATGGGGGGGGGGACTCCCGGGAACTGAAAAAAACTTACTCAACTTAGTCGAGATTAGCAAAGTTGTCTTTATTTGAGCCCTCACTTACATTAAGTTTCCTTACACATGAGCGCCCTCGCGTGCGTTTACACAGGCAATGTGTCGAACTAGACCTACTCGCAATACAATTTTACATAAAATTAAAAAACCTTAATTCGTCGATTACCCACAAAAAAACAAAACAAAACAAGCTACTTTCTTACATTTCTAAGTTTTTGCGAACTTAAATCCTACCGATAAATTTTAACACGTACAACAAATGAAAACATGGTTTCACGCTCATTAGGTACTGAAATAACCCTCAATGGTATTTTGTCTCCGCCTATAGAGCAGCTGTCCTTTATCGGTTCCTTTGATGTAGCTTATACTAAAATGGTGCTCTAATACCAATACTTTACCGCACCTGAGTCGTCCGTTCGGGTTATTAAGTCTACCCCAGTATGTTACTAAATGGTAGTGGTATTTCAACCTACTCGACTTACCCTTCTTATGGTACTTGACTACCTTTAAATTGAACATTAAGGCTAGAGCGGCCTGTTGCAGCGGGGCATAATTGATGGGAGCGTGGGTCCCATAGCTCTCCTTTAACCAGGTACACGGGAAGATCGTGTCTGGGTTCGATCTTTGGGGATCGAGAAAACTTTTCCCTGCGAGGTCGTTAATGGGCGTGGCGCTCACTACGACTTGGCGATTTAGCGGTAACTCCATGGACGTTCCGTTCAGGGAGGAGACTACTAGGGGTAGGGGATACTCATCCGCTTCTACCATTTGATTAGTCTTACCAGGATGTATCGCAATAGCACCTCTTTCCTCCTTTCTTGTCAACTCATTTGAATCACTTCTCTTAGTAGGTAGTTCCTCAGGTACACCTGCTCGTACCTCTACCCTACCTTCTACTTCTACCCTGATAACCGCATTTGGCTGGGTTTTCCTCGTCGGTTTGCTTTAGGTACTCCTGCTGGTACCTCATCCCTACTTCCTACTTTTTCCATCGTTACCCCATTTGGCTGGGTTTCCCTCGATGGTCCTTTCTTAGGTCCAGGCCAGGCTACAACTTCCTTGGCCTTTATGAGATTCTCGATAGGTGCTCTTTCGAGTGCGAGCAATCTTTCCTTTTCTTCTCTCTCTTTTCTTTCAGCTTGAGCACGTTCTTTTTCCCTCTTCATTCTCCTTTCCTCCGCCTCTTTTTCTGCTTTCGATATTTCATTTTCCCGTTGGGTTCTTCTTTCTTCATCTTCCAGGTTTATCTTTATTTTTCTTTCATCATCTTCTCGTTTTATCTTTATTCTTCTTTCCTTATCTTCCCTTTCTATCCTTATTATGAATTCTTGTGCTTCTCTTTTCAACAGTATTATTCTTACACTTGTTTTACCTCCTCTCAGCATTCTTCTTTTCTCTCTTTCTATTTTCCCCTGTATTCTGTCTTTCTCTAATTTTATGTCTCTCCGTATTTTTATTGCTTCGCATTCTTTTTTCCCTTCTCTTTTTATATTTTCCCTCTTTCTATCAAACTCTATTATTTCTTCTTCTTCTTCTCTTTGTATTCTCAATTCTTCAAGGATGTAGGCATCCATATCCTTGCCTTCCAATCCCAGAATTTAGGCTTGTAGGTTGAATCTTTCGACCGGATCCATTTTGTGTTGGTCCGTTGAATTTTCCTTACTGTACTCTCAGGTAATTATGCCACCACTCACCAGGTAGCGCTCATCATAGCTTACCCTTAATCCCACTACTATACTGATTGAAATACCACTCCCGACAACAAATTTACCACTTGACCTACCAATTACCTTAAGATTGTTACCACCCCTAACTCTACCAATTTTCCTCTCGTCAATTATTCTCTTATTTCTGATATGACATTCCTTTACGTGTTGGCTCTATCTTAATTTGACACTGCTGGGTTCTTTCTAATAACAACCTACATACATGACACCACTTTTATTTATGTCGTAGAATTACCCCCCTTTTTGTTCTAATCTAAGAGTGCTAAGAGTGTCTAGTATATATTGATATCTGAATATCTTAAAGAACAGAGCCGTTCCGAAACACGTAAGGATATAAAAGAAACGCCCATTAATTCACAAAATAAACTTATATTTTACCTTTATCAATTGAATACATAACATTTAAACATTAACTACAGCACTACTCTAAATATTATATGAACAAGAATTAATTAAATTAGTTTACCCACAAAAATTGGTTAACGTTTTCTCTACACACAACAATATAAGAATTAGGCATACGGACTCATCTGGAGTTTAAAAGGCCTCAAGAATGTTATTGACTCTCGACGCGTGCCGCCGGCCAGATGTAGATGAGCGAGATCACACGGTTGTTTTGGCGAGGGTGGCAGCTGGGGGGTCCACACGTTCTTCCGGGGGGGGGGGGGTCTTCAGGACGAGAACAATTACGGTGCTTTATGCAACACCTAGGCAGTCATGGTCTCTCTGGCGAGAGTGAGTCAAACTTGGTTCTTAAATCAAGTTAACTTGGAGGGCGGTGTGACCACCGAGTAACGAGCTCGAGGAGGAGCTTTTCTCCTTCGTTACTTATTTCCTTATGGACGAGAACTGAACTCGGGGAGGGTCTTCTTCAAGGGCGAAGATAACGGAGGGGGGTTTCTCTAAAGAGAATAAGTTGAACTTGGTTCCTTACCAAGTTAACTTAGGAGTTCGGTGTGTCCACCGAGTAACGGTCTCGAGGGGTAGCCTTTTCCTTCTTCTTTTCTTAATTCCTCAAGGACGAGGAATACCCCTGGTGTTTAAGGTGCACCAGGATATGAGGAGTCTCTCTGGCGAGAGTAAGTTGAACTTACCAAAGTTAACTTATCGTTTGGTTTGATAACCAGGGACTTAGCTCGAGGATGAGCTTCTTCTTAGCCCCTTAAGGTAGGTAGCCCTGCCTCTCTTGCAGGGTACTTCTTGGTCTGGCGAGCCAAGTACTCTACCTCTCCAGTCTTGGTAGTTCGGTTTGATCCGAAGACTTCGTCACCTAGAGACTGATGTGTACTACCTCGATTTTCCTCAGAGTTCCTCATTTAAACCTCGTCACCCCACTGGGAGAGTGGTAAAGGGGGAAGGGGCTTGAGGACGGCCCCAGGAGAGTTCTTTTGGCCAACGGTTTTTCCCATGAAGTCAAACATCGGCTCCCCGTTAGCCTTCGAGATTGGGAGAAACACGTCTCCAATTTCTTATTCGACGTGAAACTGGATCTCACTTTCCTGGGGAAGATCTTACATTTTGACCTTTAGGGTCTTTCATGGCACCGAGTTGTGCCCCGCTGCGGTTACGCTTTATACTCGCCGATGCCTGGGCCGGATGTCTTTGCGGTAACCGCCTCGTGACTCCACCACGAGTGAACGAGGGGGGGGATGCACTATTTCCCTACATACACCTTCCATCGAAGAACTTAATGGGGGGGGGGACTCCCGGGAACTGAAAAAAACTTACTCAACTTAGTCGAGATTAGCAAAGTTGTCTTTATTTGAGCCCTCACTTACATTAAGTTTCCTTACACATGAGCGCCCTCGCGTGCGTTTACACAGGCAATGTGTCGAACTAGACCTACTCGCAATACAATTTTACATAAAATTAAAAAACCTTAATTCGTCGATTACCCACAAAAAAAACAACAAAACAAGCTACTTTCTTACATTTCTAAGTTTTTGCGAACTTAAATCCTACCGATAAATTTTAACACGTACAACAAATGAAAACATGGTTTCACGCTCATTAGGTACTGAAATAACCCTCAATGGTATTTCGTCTCCGCCTATAGAGCAGCTGTCCTTTATCGGTTCCTTTGATGTAGCTAATACTAAAATGGTGCTCTAATACCAATACTTTACCGCACCTGAGTCGGCCGTTCGGGTTATTAAGTCTACCCCAGTATGTTACTAAATGGTAGTGGTATTTCAACCTACTCGACTTACCCTTCTTATGGTACTTGACTACCTTTAAATTGAACATTAAGGCTAGAGCGGCCTGTTGCAGCGGGGCATAATTGATGGGAGCGTGGGTCCCATAGCTCTCCTTTAACCAGGTACACGGGAAGATCGTGTCTGGGTTCGATCTTTGGGGATCGAGAAAACTTTTCCCTGCGAGGTCGTTAATGGGCGTGGCGCTCACTACGACTTGGCGATTTAGCGGTAACTCCATGGACGTTCCGTTCGGGGAGGAGACTACTAGGGGTAGGGGATACTCATCCGCTTCTACCATTTGATTAGTCTTACCAGGATGTATCGCAATAGCACCTCTTTCCTCCTTTCTTGTCAACTCATTTGAATCACTTCTCTTAGTAGGTAGTTCCTCAGGTACACCTGCTCGTACCTCTACCCTACCTTCTACTTCTTCCCTGATAACCGCATTTGGCTGGGTTTTCCTCGTCGGTTTGCTTTAGGTACTCCTGCTGGTACCTCATCCCTACTTCCTACTTTTTCCATCGTTACCCCATTTGGCTGGGTTTCCCTCGATGGTCCTTTCTTAGGTCCAGGCCAGGCTACAACTTCCTCGGCCTCTATGAGATTCTCGATAGGTGCTCTTTCGAGTGCGAGCAATCTTTCCTTTTCTTCTCTCTCTTTTCTTTCAGCTTGAGCACGTTCTTTTTCCCTCTTCATTCTCCTTTCCTCCGCCTCTTTTTCTGCTTTCGATATTTCATTTTCCCGTTGGGTTCTTCTTTCTTCATCTTCCAGGTTTATCTTTATTTTTCTTTCATCATCTTCTCGTTTTATCTTTATTCTTCTTTCCTTATCTTCCCTTTCTATCCTTATTATGAATTCTTGTGCTTCTCTTTTCAACAGTATTATTCTTACACTTGTTTTACCTCCTCTCAGCATTCTTCTTTTCTCTCTTTCTATTTTCCCCTGTATTCTGTCTTTCTCTAATTTTATGTCTCTCCGTATTTTTATTGCTTCGCATTCTTTTTTCCCTTCTCTTTTTATATTTTCCCTCTTTCTATCAAACTCTATTATTTCTTCTTCTTCTTCTCTTTGTATTCTCAATTCTTCAAGGATGTAGGCATCCATATCCTTGCCTTCCAATCCCAGAATTTAGGCTTGTAGGTTGAATCTTTCGACCGGATCCATTTTGTGTTGGTCCGTTGAATTTTCCTTACTGTACTCTCAGGTAATTATGCCACCACTCACCAGGTAGCGCTCATCATAGCTTACCCTTAATCCCACTACTATACTGATTGAAATACCACTCCCGACAACAAATTTACCACTTGACCTACCAATTACCTTAAGATTGTTACCACCCCTAACTCTACCAATTTTCCTCTCGTCAATTATTCTCTTATTTCTGATATGACATTCCATTCCTTTACGTGTTGGCTCTATCTTAATTTGACACTGCTGGGTTCTTTCTAATAACAACCTACATACATGACACCACTTTTATTTATGTCGTAGAATTACCCCCCTTTTTGTTCTAATCTAAGAGTGCTAAGAGTGTCTAATATATATTGATATCTGAATATCTTAAAGAACAGAGCCGTTCCGAAACACATAAGGATATAAAAGAAACGCCCATTAATTCACAAAATAAACTTATATTTTACCTTTATCAATTGAATACATAACATTTAAACATTAACTACAGCACTACTCTAAATATTATATGAACAAGAATTAATTAAATTAGTTTACCCACAAAAATTGGTTAACGTTTTCTCTACACACAACAATATAAGAATTAGGCATACGGACTCATCTGGAGTTTAAAAGGCCTCAAGAATGTTATTGACTCTCGACGCGTGCCGCCGGCCAGATGTAGATGAGCGAGATCACACGGTTGTTTTGGCGAGGGTGGCAGCTGGGGGGTCCACACGTTCTTCCGGGGGGGGGGTTCTTCAGGACGAGAACAATTACGGTGCTTTATGCAACACCTAGGCAGTCATGGTCTCTCTGGCGAGAGTGAGTCAAACTTGGTTCTTAAATCAAGTTAACTTGGAGGGCGGTGTGACTACCGAGTAACGAGCTCGAGGAGGAGCTTTTCTCCTTCGTTACTTATTTCCTTATGGACGAGGACTGAACTCGGGGAGGGTCTTCTTCAAGGGCGAAGATAACGGAGGGGGGTTTCTCTAAAGAGAATAAGTTGAACTTGGTTCCTTACCAAGTTAACTTAGGAGTTCGGTGTGTCCACCGAGTAACGGGCTCGAGGGGGAGCCTTTTCCTTCTTCTTTTCTTAATTCCTCAAGGACGAGGAATACCCCTGGTGTTTAAGGTGCACCAGGATATGAGGAGTCTCTCTGGCGAGAGTAAGTTGAACTTACCAAAGTTAACTTATCGTTTGGTTTGATAACCAGGGACTTAGCTCGAGGATGAGCTTCTTCTTAGCCCCTTAAGGTAGGTAGCCCTGCCTCTCTTGCAGGGTACTTCTTGGTCTGGCGAGCCAAGTACTCTACCTCTCCAGTCTTGGTAGTTCGGTTTGATCCGAAGACTTCGTCACCTAGAGACTGATGTGTACTACCTCGATTTTTCTCAGAGTTCCTCATTTATACCTCGTCACTCCACTAGGGGAGTGGTAAAGGGGGGAGGGGCTTGATGACGGCCCCAGGAGAGTTCTTTTGGCCAACGGTTTTTCCCATGAAGTCAAACATCGGCTCCCCGTTAGCCTTCGAGATTGGGAGAAACACGTCTCCAATTTCTTATTCGACGTGAAACTGGATCTCACTCTCCTGGGGGAGATCTTACATTTTGACCTTTAGGGTCTTTCATGGTACCAAGTTGTGCCCCGCTGCGGTTAACGCTTTAGACTCGCCGATGCCTGGGCCGGATGTCTTTGTGGTAACTGCCCGTGAACTGCCCCGCAAGTGAACGGGGAGGGGGGACTATTCCCCTACAAATGTTATTTGTAGTATTCAAGCCTTTAATAGCTTTTCTTGCCGACAATGCTATTTTAGTGTTGTCTGTTTTCTTATTTTTCGTGTGTAAATGTAAGGGAGTAGATGTGATGTGTTGTGACGTTTTTATGTGTATATTGGAGTGATATTTCTTCGTGAACACAGTTTTGTGCTCGGGAACCGGCTTCTGCGTGTGGCTTTCGCCCGTAGCCACGCGGGTATATTCAACCTGCTGCCTGCTTCCTGGAGTTCTGGAATGACATCATTCGTTAGAGTGGACCAGATCTTTTTACCCAGTTTCTGGGTGACGACATTGATGGGCTCCAAGCCTTTCCTCCGATGCAGGACGCTTTGCCTGATTCGGTCACGCCTTCTTACTTTGTTAATAAGCAGAGAGGCAGTGTTCTGGATACGTTGGAGCCTTTTCATCGAGTTTTATTAGCCGCTTGGGACACCACTGTGGTGTAGATCAGCATAGCCCGGACATACATCATATATAATTTTCTGATGTTGGCCGAGCTAAGATCTCTAAACCTGTAGAGCTTGGAGATTTCTTTCTTTGCCAGGTTCCGCCTCTCCGTGTGGTGTCTCGAGTATCCATGGTCGGTGATTTTAAGGCCCAGGACGATGCCTTCGGTGGAGTAGCCATACCTCCTCCCATCTATGATATTGGGCCATGTCAACTCGCGGTTCAACGGGACAATTTTGAACTTGTCCCTGTTGGTCCTGATTTTCCATCGTCTCTCGAATCGGCTAATGTTGTTGATTTCCGCTATCGTGCGGGCTTCCTGTGCCCTTGCTTTCCTCTCCGGGCACATGACAATTTGTGTGACGTCATCTGCGTATTGCAGATACATCGCGTCCCTGTGCCCTGGAGTTGGGAGGTCGATGGTGAAGACCAAGTAAAGCAGAGGACTCAGGCAGCCTCCCTGAGGGACGCCCGACTTTAATTCGAATTCGGGGCCTCTGTGCCCTTCAATCATGAGACACGCCCTTCTTCCCATGATGAATTCACAGAGGATCCTTTCCAGGATTGGATCTAGCTGGAGATTCAGGATCTTGTATTGAAGTCCTTCCAGCCATACTTTATCGAAGGCCTTTTGCACGTCCCTCAACACAATGTCTACATAGAACCTTTTCGCTTGGGTGTATGTTACTTTCTCAGTTAGGAGCGCCATGGCGGTGTCTGTGCCCCTTTTTTGCGGAACCCGTGTTGTTGTGGGTTGTGCGCTCCTAACTTGCTCAGTTGAGCTTGTAGCATGCTCGCTAAAATCTTTTCAAAGATTTTACCCTGCATCTCAAGAAGAGAGATGGGGCGATAGCTTGCCACCTGGTCTGGGGGCTTGTTTTCCTTTGGGATAAAGATGATTTTGGCCATCTTGTATCCATCCGGGAAGTAGCCTGTATTCAGGGCGGCATTCATCGTGTTTGCTAATCCCTGAATAATTTGCCTTGGGGCATTTAAGTGGTTATTTTCGTAATCCCAGACCAGCCTGGAGCCCTCTGCTTGAAGGACCTTATGGTATTCAAGGTCTCTTCTACAATTATCGGGCATCCGTGGTCAGCCATCACTCTTTCCTGTGATACTTGCGGATGGGGGTGGGTTCTATGTATCATTGTGCCGAGGTCATCGAGCAGTTGGTCTTCGAAGTCCTGGTCGAAGTCGTCGTTCTCCTCCGGTGATATAGCAAAAATCGTTTGCCAGTGCGATCTAAATCTTCTTTCGAGAGACTCTGGGTCCTCTATGATGTTGTCTCCTTCCTTGATTCGAGTCCTGGGTCTGAGAGGTAATCCCCTTATTCTCCGGATGTTATTCCAGAATTTTACAGGATCACTCTCCCTGTCCAGTCTCCCAATGATGTCATTCCATATCGTTGTTTGTTTTTTCTAATATGATGTCTTTCATTTCCATGCCTAGATGTCTCATTCTGGCCGTCCTTCCCCTATTGGTACCTGTCCTGCCGATCTCATCATAGATTGCTCTATGTTCTCAGGCGATTTCTCTCATCTCGTCCTTCACTCAGGTTGTGGGAGCATTTTATAAGAGATTCTGGGAACACATCTCTCGTCGGCTTGAATGAGGAGATCGGTGATCTTGTTGATCTCTTAATCAATTTCTTCGAGATTAGCGTCTCCCAGATCAGTTGGTTGGTATGTACTGAGTATCTCTCTATATAGCTCCTAGTCAGCTTTCGCGTAACTTTTTCTAAGTGTAACGGGCTTGAGTATTGGCGCTAGCGAGATGGTAGTGAGAATCGGGGTGTGATCGCTCGGAACCACTGGTCCGGGCTCATTGACAATGTTGAAGGGGAAGTTTTTGGATGGCAACACAATGTCCGGCTTTGTTGCCGAACGTTGCGTTATGAAGGTCGGGAAATCTGGCCCAGCCCTCTAAAGTCTGTCTCTTACGAGTAGCATCTCCAGGTTTCTTCCCCTTTGATCGGTGCTTCCGTTGCCTGATGCACGGCATCTGTCATTAAGATCACCGCCAAGCAATGTCAATTTACCACGCCCGAAGAGGTTGTAAAAGTTAGGGATCGGCAGGTAATCGCTTCGCGATGGTTGATAGGCCGCCGCTACTGTCAGTTCTCCAACTGTGTGTGAAGACCTGTGCAAGATTTACCTACTCCGTGGGGGTAAGCACAGCGCGTCCACCAATAACATAACATAATTTCACGGATGACAAAAGCCACAAGGGCCTATCAAAGGTCATCCGCATCCGTCAAAACCCACCCACAAAAAGCACCATCGCTAGGGAAAGACTAAATCGACGGCCAGACTTTGACGTTTGCGTCTGCTCTCACTTCTAACAATAGGGATCCCAGTTTGCCCATTTACAGAAGCAGCAAAGTAAAAGTCAAAAGAGCAAAGGTCATTTATTTTCAAACGAACATTAGGTCAGATAAAATAAAATTTATTAATTAAGAACACAAATTTTGGCGATTTTTCCCAAGGGTCAATTTGAAAATAACTCAATTAAAATGGGTGGGTCTGATATCTTGTCCCATCTCTTCAGAAATTATGTTAAGGGTATTTAAGTATTAGTTCGGTTGTGTGGAACATCCTTTGTTAAAGAGGAAGGTAAGTTTATGCTAAACCAAAATTTATATAAATAATTAAATCTAAACTAACTTTACATACCATAACTCCTCAACAAAGGAAGTTTCAAACAAACAATCTATTACTGAAATATGCGTATCGTAATTTCTGTAGTGAGATACCCTACATCCTGCAAGCCCATTTTAATCGGATTATTTTCAAATTGACCAATTTGAACAACAGAGCCACAGGGATCGTTATTCTTCAAAATATTATAAATTTACTTTAATTAACCCACAAGAGTGAAATGACTCGTTTTTCAGTTTAACGAAGTTAAGCAAAATCTGTTTCGTCCTGATTCAAGTTGCCTTGGCGAATGGTCCGATATGATGTAAGATGTGTAGTCAGATCTCACTGCAAACTGAGGATCTCTATTAAAACCTGCCTCAAACCAAGTTCAAATTCTATAGAGTTGATCAAAGATTTATGCGTTGGACACTATTCTCGGGTCTCTGATTTTGTCCCCATACAACGTATTCCAACAAAGAATACATTGCATTCTAAAGGGCCATGTTTTGCCCATTTGAATATTCTAGAATAAATTGATCAACAGTTCCTCGGTTTTTGCCCGGATTTTGTTTTAATACGAATTTGAAAACCAATTTGTACTTATCTTTGAAGCTGTACTCAGTAGAGATCCTAAGTTTAACGTGTAATCCGACCACAACAATCTTTATTAGATATATTCAGGAGTCGTCTCAAAGTTTCTTTCTTCTGACAATCAAACACAAAGGTTGTTCATATTCAGAGTTGTAGTTCCATTATCATCTTACAAGAGCTTATTCAAGGAAATTTAGAAGGAAACTACTTGGTATGAAGTGTATAAACATCCAAATATTTAGCCACGAGCTTTCTAACGAAGGAGAAAATATATTCTCACCGAAACAATCGTTCGAACTCAGTGAAAATGAAACGCCGAGGTTCGTAGGATTTTCTTAATAATAATAGGGATTTTGAATGACGTCATTCAATTTCCCGAGCCTTCACAGAGTGCTTGTCTAACAACTAAGGGAAGACTTGAGAGAAGCAGTGCCTGTTCAAGGAACACTTAAAAGAATCGAGGGAAGAGGAGGTGCCATTACGACATGATAGGAGCAAATATCGAGAAAGCACGATCATTTATACAGTACAGATGAATATAAAGAAAATTCAATAGGTGGCAAAACCGGAGCGTAGTGTTCTCGGAGGCCGGAAAAGGCTAACTCAATAAGACAGGTAGGAGGGTACTTGATGTTTAATATCTTCTATTAGACCATCCGGGAAGTTCTTGCCATGCGGAAAAATGTTAAAATATATTTTCACGTAAATTTAATAAATTATAGTAACCATTTTGTTCTACAACCTTTCCTCATTTTATTGGTAAAAAAACAATGCACCTTTCCCGAGAACTTTCCGGATGACCTTTATAATATATATGTAAGAGACCTTAAAGGTGATTCTAGATCGAAGGAGAGCAAGTGTCAATCACGGATCAGGAAACTTGCACGAGAAAAACTTCTCTGGCAGAGAAGAACATGGGTTGCACAGCTTTGAACAAGTTGAAGGTGACGAAGAATGGAATGATGTGATCTATAAATAAGAAAGTTACATTAATCAAAACGGGAGAAAGGAAATCGTGGATGGCAATTTCAAAACTACTTGGATTATAATGGGAGCCGATGCGGCCAAGATTATTGAGACAGCACAAATTAGTATCATGGGCTTAGATAGAGAATTGACTATCAAAATTGAGACCTATGTGGAATTTAACATTTTAAGTAAAGGAGACTGAAACGCTACCAATGTAGATAAAATGAATAAGAGTTTTAAGCGACCCACATATGAGGGAGTATCTTTCACTAATACCTGTTTTCTCATGATTGATTTTCAGATTATTGTCCGAGGCCATGTATTAATGATATCGATGCAGGGAGAAGATTTATTAGAAGCTCATCAGAAGACAGTCGATAAATGCAATGATAGCACGAGACGATGCAAAATAATGGCAAAAGGTAGAAGATAATTAAGAAATAGGAGCGGATCGAGAACTGCGTCGTGCAAAACAGAACAATCAACCTCAGGCGCATGAGACATATCACTCACTATTAACAGACTAAGTACGAGTTGAAATACATCAGCAGAACTAGTCAATTGTGGTTCTAGAGATATCTAGAAATTAGAAGAACATTGCAATCGACAGTATCAAAAAACAGTAGAAAGGAACGCTAACCAGTATCAATCGTACGAAGAAAACGGATAACTACACACCAAACCAGAAAAATAGCTTGGTAGGGTAAGCTATGATTTTTCGGTTCTCTGTGAATAACATTGATGAAACATTTCCCAGCTGGTCTGCACAATATGCCAAGACTAATGTTATTATTTTCATTATACTATGTTAGTTCCTTCAATATTTTTCAGATTCGTCGTTTATTGGGTGTAACACACTATCACATATTGTTGTTAAGACAATGGGACGTCGCAGAGGTCTCAAAGATGAAGAAAAGTCTTTAATGATCAAGGAAAGTAATGAAGAAACCTCTCTTCTTGTTATTGCGGAAAAGTTAATTCGCCATATCGAAAAAGATAAACAGTTTTTGAAGGAGCCTTCGCGAAGGAAAAGGCAATCCGATAGTAGGACTTCTAAGACTGTGACTGGTAGGGATTTGAGGAATATTGGACACTAGTTGCGTGTGAAACCCGGAAAAACAAGCAAAGTCATTTTCAACGCCACTGGTCTTCCCCATGTACCGAAGACCACGAGGAACAGTATCCTCGGGACCATGGCTTTCGTGCGAGCTTCTTTACAACTGACTCCTTTAACGTCTCATCACAAGACTTTGAGCCTTCATTGGGCCCGGAAGTACATAACGTTGGATATGACTTTGCGTTCTCTTGACTGACGTGCCAAGGGCGGCCCTTGACGGACCTGACGGATTGGCAAATGGTTGTGTTTATTTCGGAGATGAGCATCACCAATGTGTGCGACGTCAACAGCAGGGAGGAATCATGTTGTGGGCAAGTATAATTGGTTACAGACTTGTTGGCCCAGTCAGGGTGCCTGATGGGATTAAAATGACCGCAGCAGCCTCCTGCAATTTATTAATGAAGGTCTTTGATCCCTTTCTCGTTGACATACTGTTATCACTTCTAGGGACTTTAGTTTTCATGCATGACAACGCTCCATCCCACTCTGCCAGGGCCACCCAGGCGTTCCTAGGCTGTTACGGTACACTAGGTGACAAGTTGATGTTATGGCCGTCAGCCTCCC
Source organism: Ceratothoa steindachneri (assembly GCA_963969495.1). Classification (NCBI taxonomy): domain Eukaryota; kingdom Metazoa; phylum Arthropoda; class Malacostraca; order Isopoda; family Cymothoidae; genus Ceratothoa; species Ceratothoa steindachneri. Next base: position 195,770,060 of record OZ018322.1, read on the forward strand.
AGGATCTCAACCCAATCGAAATTTGTGGTCCACCATTACACAAGATGTTTATGCCGATGAACGTCAATTTTCGTTTGAAGAAGTCTTATGGGTGACTATCATTGCTACAGCAGAGGTAGTCTGTCGTAGGGTGACCGTGAAGTGGGAACGCCAGAAGAGTGGGATACAGATCCTAGTGCGAGGGTTAGATAAACAAAGTCGAGTGTGGTTGACCTAACTAATCAATTCTTAGAGGTTCTGGGATTAGAGAGAGTAATGTGAGAAAAAATATAACTTTACTATATACAAAGAAAATATTAATTTCACAAGTAAATAAATGACAATAAATAAAATGAGACCCGGGGTACCAAACGGGTGGGGGAGGGGATACAAATAACTCGACGGGTACGAAGGTCAAAGAGAGGATGTACGGAGATTGCTTCTAGAGAAAATGGGAGAGTGCAATTATCGAGGAGACTCACGTAAAGCCTAATTGACTGGAGGCTTGAATACGGCGAGTAAGTGAGGGGCTGCAAAGTTCCTCTTGCAGATTCTTTCTTCTTTAGCCTCGCTAAGAAATGAGCGAGGGAGTACTCTAGTCGTTGAACGGAGTCGATAACCGAATGATAGATGCCAGTCCGTGTTTATCGTCTGTCGGCTGGAACTCTGGCCTTAGATACGAATAAAGCCGGATAGAGGTGACGCGTTGCGTTCGAGCTAGAAACCGTTGGGAGGCGAAGCATGGTTTACGAGACTGTACGTGACTCCTAACCAAGACAAGTATGTATGGTACTGGTTTCTCAAAGCTTTTCTCGAAGTATTTATATTGCCTCGGCGGAAGCGGGTCGCCGGGGACCCCAAATAGTAGACGGGGATCTCATTAGACTTGGCGAGCCATAGGATGGGGGGGTAGTCTCTGCAGCCTCACAGCTTTGCGCAAAGGTCCTTGGCGCAGTGGGTTTGGCGCCGATTAGATGGTGCGACGGTTCCCGGGGGCTGTCTGGCCGTGCAGGTGTATCTTCTCCGGTGCCACAGTTAGACATTGGGTTCTAAGGGAGAGGGGGTAAACCTTTTCTCTCTGACACAGTCCAACCTGCTATTCTTAAAAAAAATGATAGATTTTATGCAAGATAAGGTTTTGGAAGATATCCGTAGAAATAGCGCTCATTTGGGCAAATAATTAATTATGTCTATCAATCATGTGTTATAATTATGTTTTTTTTATTATTTACGTAAGGTATGTTTAATGTGTATAATTATCGTTATTTTTCTCCAAAATATGTCTAGATGGGCTACTTTGATTAGCACGGTTGACCCCCTCCCCCCTCTAAAAAGAGGAATTTGAAATAAAAATTGAAGGAAGTAACACAGCATAATGAAAACATAACAGTGTTGCCATATTGTGCAGACCTACTGGGAAAAGTTTCATCAAAATTGATTCACAGAGAACCAGGAGATCTTAACTTTATCTATCAACATATTAGCATGGTTCAAGGTGTTATAGAACAGAGAGATGCTGTGATCTGCCTCGAATCTAAAATGCAAAATCACCTAAATGTTGAAGGAAGACTTGTGATCTAGGAGGCAGAGTGAGACCAGTCTTTCAAGGAGATATTGGGTGGTAGCTGCTGCGCCGTTTGGGTTCATTTTAGGTCTATTAAGAATTGCTCCAACAACATCGTGTTTAAAAAAAAATAGTACACTACCAGCTACGACATAGCTATAAAGGACACCAAATGAGGTAAGGGATGAGAATAGAGAGAAAATGACGCTAGTGATTTTTGAGGAAAAATATCGAGAGTAGAAGAGTTATTTTTCGATAAGGACACTAGAGGGAGAGAAATTCTACATTTGAGGAAAAGCGATGCCAATAATCATAACACATTTTTAGATTCATTGAAAAAATTAATGAAATCAAAACATCGAAGATATGAATTAAATCGAAAGGAATTTGGAAAGCTCTGACAGATTAAACATTTACATATTATGTAAATATGTTTACCATTCATTAAATATAACTGTTTTTCTCCAGAGAAGTCCTGGCGCGCACCAAAGCTTCTAAGAACTACCGACTCCTTTTCAAGCACAAGGGACCCAAAATATGTTTTCATGCCATATTTGCACTTCCGAGCAATGACCTGCCATCTATTCCATAACCGCGTTAGTCTATTTCTTTCTATTTCTATGCACTGTGTCAAGTAATCATGAAGAAATTCAACTTTCGATTGTCACATGTTCTTAATTTTAGATTAGCAATCAAACCATTATTTTCGGTTAGCACTTAGCCCATTATAAATGGTTAGCATTTAAACCATTATTTTAGGTTAGCTTTTAATCCATTTTTTAGGTTATCACTTAAAACCTATTATTTTAGGTTAGAATTTAGCCCATTATTTTAGGTTAGCACTTAATAAATTATTTAAGGCTAGAAATTAACCCATTATTTTAGAAAGGATCTAACCCATTATTTTGGTTAACATTTAACCCATTAATTAACACCTCTCTCTCTGTTGAACATCATCCAGGATGTCGTAGAGAGGACGCAAACGAGTATGCAGCCCAGAATGAAGGCGGACGTACGCCAGTACGCCCGTGTCACTCCAGGAACGACCTTCTCAGAGGTCGCAAAAAGGGGTGCCTCCTCGCCAAGAAACAAGCCGGGAAACGGAAGAGCGTAGGGAGTCCTATAGTCAGGAACTCCCTCAAAGTTCTTCTGTTCAATGCGAGGTCAATCAGGAACAAGTTTCCTGAGTTCCGTGGCCTCTTAGCGACGGAAATACCCGAAATGGTAGCCATAACAGAATCGTGGATAAAAACCTCAAACCGAGACTTTGGAGGCGAATTCACGGTTCCTGGCTGCCAAAGATAGGCCAGACAGAGAGGGTGACGGTGTAATGTTGTATGTCAAGGATACAATCAAATCTACGAACTCCAACATTATATCCGATCACGAGCTCCTAGGCATTGACGTAGATATAGGTCCTTTCAGATACAGGACCCTGCTGCTTTACAGACCCCCTTCCCAACCCGTTGAGAAGGACAGGGAACTGTACCAGCTGCTGGGTGAGCTTGTTCAAGGCAGAGTGTGCATCGTTATGGGCGATTTCAACAGACAAGTTGACTGGGAAACCAGAGCACCCTGTGCGAAGAGTGCGCTACTCCTGGAGTTCGCCAACAACGAGTTCCTCACTCAATGGGTCAGAGAACCGATGAGAGGAGACAATATCCTCGACTTGGTCTTCAACTGTGAGGATGATATCGTTAAGGATCTCTCTGTAGGCGAAGAGCTAGGTGGCAGTGATAATCAGCTAGTTAGATTTACCGTCAAGATCCCGAAGGTAAGGTTTTGGAAGATATCCGTAGAAATAGCGCTCATTTGGGCAAATAATTAATTATGTCTATCAATCATGTGTTATAATTATGTTTTTTTTTATTATTTACGTAAGGTATGTTTAATGTGTATAATTATCGTTATTATTCTCCAAAATATATCTAGATGGGCTACTTTGATTAGCACGGTTGACCCCCTCCCCCCTCCAAAAAGAGGAATTTGAAATAAAAATTGAAGGAAGTAACACAGCATAATGAAAACATAACAGTGTTGCCATATTGTGCAGACCTACTGGGAAAAGTTTCATCAAAATTGATTCACAGAGAACCAGGAGATCTTAACTTTATCTATCAACATATTAGCATGGTTCAAGGTGTTATAGAACAGAGAGATGCTGTGATCTGCCTCGAATCTAAAATGCAAAATCACCTAAATGTTGAAGGAAGACTTGTGATCTAGGAGGCAGATTGAGACCAGTCTTTCAAGGAGATATTGGGTGGTAGCTGCTGCGCCGTTTGGGTTCATTTTAGGTCTATTAAGAATTGCTCCAACAACATCGTGTTTAAAAAAAAATAGTACACTACCAGCTACGACATAGCTATAAAGGACACCAAATGAGGTAAGGGATGAGAATAGAGAGAAAATGACGCTAGTGATTGCCAGTCAATCGAGGAAACTTGACTTGAGAAGAGCAGACTTTGCAAGCCTTCGTTCTGGGCTGACTGATGTAAGGCTAGCGGTATGCGAAGATGTTGAGGATTCGTGGAAAAACTTCAAAAATAAGTTCATGAGTCTTCAATCAAGTTGCATCCCTCTGAAATGCCTCCATCGGTCTTCTGTTCAACCAAAGTGGTTTAATCGAGAAATCGGCCAACTGCTTAGGGAGAAGAGAAATGCGTACCGGCGATCAAAGATCTCGGGTGCCTTTGACGAGTACCGAAGGCTAGCCAGAAGAGTGAAGTCCAGCATAAGGGCGGCTAAGCGTACTGGGGAACTCCAAGTGGCGAGACTCTGCAAGGAGAATCCCAAGGGGTTCTTAGGCTATGTAAATAGCCGTAAACCAATCCATCGTAGGATTAGGCCCTTAGTGGAGGAGGAGGGTGCATTAACTCACTCAGATGCAGAAAATGCTAACCTTCTCAATGACTATTTCTCTTCAGTGTTTACTAAAGAGTGTGGTTCCCCACCCCAGCCAACGGATTCCTACTCGGGGAAAAAGCTGGAGGCAATGGACTTCACCGAAGGAGAAATAAAGAAAAAGATCGCTGACCTAAAGACGAATAAGTCCCCTGTACCAACGGGTTTCTATCCAAGGTGTTGAATAAAGTGTGCGATCAAGTACCACGACATCTGTGCGGTATCTTTAACATGTCAATCCAGACCGGATGCGTTCCTAGAGACTGGCGTGAGGCGGAGGTGACTCCGATCTTCAAGAAAGAAAACCTAAACCATCCGTCAAACTACCGCCCCATCAGTTTGACTTCGATAGTCGGTAAACTCATGGAAAGCATGATAGTGGACAAGATAACGTCTTATTTAGAGTCAAACCTGCTTTTGAAGAGTTCCCAGCACGGCTTCTGAAGGCAACGGTCATGCCTGACGAACCTTGTGGAATTCTTCCACTTCGTGTTCAGTGAGCCTGATCGGGATAAAGTGGTGGATGTTGTGTACCTTGACTTCCAAAAGGCCTTTGACAAGGTACCACACCCCTGCCTTCTCCGAAAAGTTCATGTGCAGGGCATAGACGGCAAGGTAGCAGGTTGGATAGAGAGTTGGCTAAGTGACAGACGGCAACGAGTAGTGGTGAATGGACGGGCCTCTGAATGGGCGCCCGTATCTAGCGGTGTCCCTCAAGGTTCCGTCCTAGGACCACTACTGTTTATTATCTATGTCGACGACATGAAAGGAGACATGGTTGCCAAAATCTCCAAATTTTCCGACCACACCAAGCTTGGTATCAATGTGGCAAAGGAAGGGAACACTGCCCGCCTCCAAGAGGATCTTCAAAGGATTTGGGAGTGGTCGGACACGTGCCAAATGCCTTTCAACGTGGGAAAATGCAAAGTAATGCATATCGGCCACCGAGACCACAAATCTCAGTATATCCTTAAGGGCACTGCTCTTGAATCGAGTGACACTTAGAAGGACTTGGATGTAACTATCACTAGCAACCTCAAGTTCTCAAAACAGTGCATCGATGCAGACTAGAAAGCCCAAAGGATGTTAGGCTACATAAAGCGCCAGTTTGGATACCGTAACAAGGAGATAGTACTTTGTCTGTACAACTCCCTCGTTCGGCCGCACCTGGAGTATGCCGTACAATTTTGGAGTCCTTCGTTTCGAAATGATATCGCAAGGATGGAACGCGTACAAGCCAGGGCAACCAAGCTGATTCCCTCTATCCGACATAAAAGTTATGAGGATAGACTAAGGAAATTAGATCTGTTCTCGCTGGAAACCCGTAGACTGCGTGGTCAGCTCATCGAAGTTTTCAAAATGCTTCGAGGGTTCGACAATGTTGACTACCGGGATATTTTCACACTGAGTGAGAACAGAACGCGCAATCACGGCTTCAAACTTGAACTGAAGCGTTACAACTGCAATCTGTGTGGAAATTTTTTCTCTTACAGTATCTGCGGTAAGTGGAACGCACTTCCAGTGGAAGTTGTCAACAGTGAATCTGTTGACCAGTTCAAGTCAAGACTAGACAAAGTCTTGAAAAGTCGCCGTTTAGGGACGCAAAACAATTGAGCAGCCATGTGCCCGCTCGATTGCTAGTCCAAAGGTACCCTCTTTGAATGGATCATAAGGTCTCCTAGGGTACTTCCTTTTCTTGTTACTCCTTGTTACTCTCTCTCTCTCTGAGCCTGTCTTTCTCTCATTCTCTGTTTTTCTATTCTGTCTCTCTCTCTCTCTCATAATGAGTTAGCAGAGTCACTTGCTCTCATTTTTAACAAATCTCTCGAGCATGGGGTCGTCCCTGATGATTGGAGGAAAGCTAACGTCACACCTATCTTTAAGAAGGGATGTAAAAACCAGGCCAGTAATTACAGACCCATTAGCTTAACCTCAATAGTTGGAAAGTTGCTCGAAACGATCATTAGAGACAAGCTAGTAGAGTTCCTCGAAAACAATAACCTTATACGTGATAGCCAGCATGGTTTTAGGTCTAAGAGATCGTGCTTAACAAACCTAATTGACTTTTACCATAACCTTTTCAACCTATATAACGATACTAAATCATTAGATATAATTTACCTAGATTTCAAAAAGGCATTTGACAAAATTCCACATCAGAAACTCATGAACAAAGTGCGTACGCTAGGAATTAACGGTAATATATACGGATGGATTAGTAGCTGGTTAAAAAACAGGAAGCAGAGAGTGATAATAAATGGCGTGGAATCGGACTGGGTATCTGTTACCAGCGGTGTTCCCCAGAGATCAGTCCTGGGGCCTATTTTATTTACTATATACATCAATGACATAGACGTTGGAATAAATAATATCATATCTAAATTTGCAGATGACACGAAAATAGGTAACTCAGTACTATGCGAAGATGACAGGGCTAGCCTGCAGGCTGATATAAATAAAATTACCGAATGGTCTGAGAAATGGCAAATGCCATTTAATATCGACAAATGCCAAATCCTTCAGTGCGGAACAAAAAAGAAAAAATACACCTATACAATGCAAGGCGGCTTAATAAACACAACCCCGCAGGTTAAAGATTTAGGAGTAATAATTACAGAAAACTTAAAAACATCAAACCAATGCGCAGCTGCTGCAAACAAAGCTAACACAGCACTAGGATTTATAAAAAGAAACTTTACTTATAAAAGCGAGGAGATAATTATGCCACTATATAAAAGTATTGTCAGGCCCCATCTCGAATACGCTGTACAGTTCTGGGCCCCTTACTTAATAAAAGACATAGATAAATTAGAAGCTGTACAACACAGAGCGACAAAACTTATCCCGTCAGTACGTAACAAACCTTACCACGAGAGGCTAAAAAAACTCAATCTATTTTCCGTGAGAAAACGAAGACTAAGGGGGCAGCTTATAGAGTGCTTCAAAATACTTAAAGGATTTAACAACGTTAATGCCAATAACTTGTTCACACTGACAGGGGAGTGTCCCACCCGTGGACATGATTCAAAACTTCAGGGTAAAAGAGCCACTATGGATGTAATAAAAAACTTCTTCACTTACTCGATTATTAATGATTGGAATAATTTGCCAAACGCAGTAGTGGACAGCAGAACTATAGATTCATTTAAAATGAGATTAGACAAACACTTAACAAATATTGGAATTGTTTAGCATAAGCTACAAAATAAAATAATATTACAAAAATATAACTCTTTCAGGTTTATGTAAGTGGTTTTCATATTCATTTCATTTAATTACTATTCAATGCAAATTTCCTTCAGGTACTGTCTTCTTACACCTGCAAGGTACTTTTCCCAAATTATTTCATGTACGGCTTTTGCCGGAGGGAGTGGAGGGTGGGGAGAGCCTAAAACTTTTCTATCCTTTACTTCTACTATTCTATGTGTAAGTGGCAGTAGATTTAAGGCCAGATCACCTTAGTCTGGTCCGTAAGGCCCGTGTGATCTGTGTATCTATGTAACTCTATGTAACTCTCTCTCTCTCTCTCTCTCTCTCTCTCTCTCTCTCTCTCTCTCTCTCTCTCTCTCTCTTTCAAATAAAACATTGTGTTACATAAAAAATTCTTGTCTTTGTCAAATAAATATTTAATTCATGATTTTAATTGTATTACAAAATCAATCGTATCCAATCTGAAAATTTCTCTTTCTCTTAACTCTCTCTCCCGATAGCTTCCACTTATGTACAATTCTATTTTCCCGACTTTATTTATGAATCTTCCCTAATAACTTTATCTCTCAAATGTGTTAATTAATTCTATTTTATTTATTAAGTAAATAATGGTAATTATACATAGAGCAATAAAGATCTCTCCATCCCAACACAATTTAATAATTATGTTGGTACTTGATACGAAAGGTTCTAGGTAATCTCTCGGCTTACAGATTTAAACCAGAAATATGTGTTTTATGTGTAGTACCACTTCGATAATTTAAATTTATCAATCCTTTTTACTCTTAACTTAATTTTCTAGATTTATAAAATTCAATGATGTACATTAAATAATAAATTATAGTTACCCCTTTTAATATTTTCTATGGTTCTAGATTATTTTTAATGGCAAACAGAGTTAATTTCAACCTATATTCTGCTCGAATTATACTCTTACTTACAAAATGCATCAGGTAAATATTTTAGAACAAATTATAATTTGAGAGAAACACAAAAATATTATTCTTATTCTTTCTCTTCCGTTCCGCACTCTGTCACGGGATTTAGCTATCGTTTTGCTCAGACGTTTATAAACTACTAACTTCTGCATCTAATATCTTTTGTCATAATGATACTTATTTTCATTTGTGCTTTACTTACGCCCACTCTCCACCATTGATAACCTACTATATCTACCATTATTTTAGCATTTATCTATGTATATCTCTCATCTTACTCTACGCCATCACCACTACTATGCCAATGTTTTTCTTTCCTAATAAGCGTCGGTTTGGGCCATTTTCTTCCATATGTCACACGGGAATCTTTCATTTTCACCACATCATTTATTCTTTCATCCAGCTCCTCTTACCTAATTCAAATCCAAGTATCAGTGGTAGACCATGATTTTCTCTCAGTTCCAATGCCTCCCACTAATGCATTCTTAGTATTCTCATCAATTCATGCACTATCATCCCCATCTCAATATCATAGCCTTCACATTCAATCACCATATGTTCCATTGTTTCTCTTATATTGATGCTGCACTGCCGACAAGCTCCTCCTCTTCCAGTCTACCTGTATTCTTCACTTGACTTCAAGTCAGCATGTCTTGGCTTTGAAAAGCAGTTGAGTTCCATCAAATATGCTCTCTACTGCTGATTTCATCTTGTTCCTATACAGTCTCAAAGTTCTCTTGAAGCTAATTCTATTATGCTGCATTTCGTTGTCCTCCCTTCTGCATTTTCTCGAAGAGTTCATTATTTTTTCGATCCCTCTCTTCCATTCTGCTCTTCTCTCCATTCTGCCCACCTCGTACCTTTTGTACTTCTAGGTATCCTATACATCATATTTTCACTTTGCAACCCTCTCATGGTATATAATCCACCCCATATCTCCACTTAATGGTTATATCCTTACTATGCCATTTTATCCCACGCATTACTTAGCCACCTAATTCATATTTTTTCCATCCCATCAAGTTTGCTTTTGTTTACCTTGCATTCTTCATAACCATACGGACTTTGTATTACTCCCACTCCATCCCATAGTTTCCTAGCTACTGTTTATTCCCAGTTTATTCATTATCACTTTTAACATTCCCAACATTTTTAACATCTCGATCATCCTCTTCCTTTTATGCCTGACAAATACAGGGTATTCGAACAAAATTGGACGATTTTGAATCTCTTTTTTCGTGAAAATGTTGATGTAACTGTGAACAGTCAGTCAATGGCGTTGGATAGTATACAGAGAAAAGTTTTATTTGAAAAAAGGTTAGATGATAGAGGAGTGGAAGCCACCTGATGATTAGTGCCAGGTATCAAAAGGCAGAGACTATGACCTATGCTCAATGTTTTGTTAACAAGTCAAGGCTGTAAGACGTAATACCTGTATGGGCAGCTGCAAGGGAGACTACGAAGCCGTGGCCAGCAGAAACAAACAGCGCAGGCTATTTGACACTGCTCGCACGCCGTAATACATCCAACAATAGCAGGAAAGGTCAACACCGGAAAGCTGACCCTGAATGGAGACCTTCGCTCCCACTTGCACAACAAGCGAAAGGGAGTAATTCTGAAAGCAATGGCCAAGGGGAACCGCTGAATCATCTTGTTGAGCGGAACACGATCTAATTCTTATAAGATGAAAAGAACTCCTGCCGGGACCAGTTGTACAACACGCAGAACAAGAGGTGGCTTACCAATAATCCATCCGATGTTTTCCACCTATCATGTAAAGCAAGTTTCTCCTAACTGTGATGGTCTGTGGGTGTGTCTCTAGTGTGGGTGATGCTATTTCAGCCCCTTAACTTTGAGCAGAGTCTTAGGCTTAATTTGGAGGGCGATGCGGAACTGCTTGAGTTTGTGGTCAATCCCTGGCTGTAGAGGGTTGCTGCCGGAAGGCTATACCTCTGAAGAGAGTCAGAATTGGTTGTCGGAGAATTTATACGTCTTCACCAGCACCACAATCTGGCCTTCTAGATCTACTGATTTTAACCCCATGTATTACTATGTGTGGGGCGCGGAAGCTGAGTGCGGCTAGTTTGAGTAAATTGTTAGCTCTCAGACATAATATAGTTGATATATTTAATTTTTTTTAAATATATTTATTTTTGGCTAAGATATTTGTTCTTTTATGCGAACCGTCAAATTTAGCCCGAACACCCTGTACATCGCTTTATTCGTGAGCTCATTCCTAGATACCTATATTCTTTCAGTATTTCCAATAATTCATTGGTAGAACCCTTCCATTATTCTCACCTTCTCGAAAAATCATTACTTTACATTTGCTTCCAATAAATTCTATTCTCCATTCCTCTCCAGTGGCTAGCATTTCTTGCACATCTTGGTCATTCTCCGATATCGTCACCTCGTTATCGGCATCCTGAAGAGTTTAACTTATGTGCACCCATCCATATCCCCTTTTTTGATCGTTTCAGCCTTTTAAGAGTTTTTCTATCAATAGACCAAACATATTGGAGGACATGTTGCATTGGTGCAACCCTACATCACTCCATTCACTGCCATTTTCACCCTGTTGCCGCTGTATCGGCTATTTAGTACTTGCAGGTTTTTACCCCTACTCTTTCCACTTCCATCCTCATCCATAGTTTCCCTCTCTCCACTTTATCAAAGACTTTTTCCATGTATAAGAAGCATGCATACATTAGGCCTTTCTTTACCGGCATAGGTTAATTGCTTCGTTTATTACAAATACATTATCAGCTGTCCTCTTTCCTCTCCTAAAACCAATCTGCTCACCCTTATTATTTCTTCACTTTCGTCCCATTCATTGACCAATCGGCCATGATTGATCCAAATAATTTATTTATCACAGTTACATTCGTCACTGATCTGTATTTTCTTACATTAGTTGTCTTTCCATCTATCTTTGTATCATATATGTACCAGGTGTCGTAGAATGCCCCCCCCTTTTTGTTGTAAGAGTGCTAAGAGTGCTAATATATTGATATCTTAAAGAATAGAGCCGTTGGAAACACGTAAGGATATAGAGAAATGCACAATAATCCCAAAATAAACTTATATTTTACATTTATCAATTGAATACACAACATTTAAACATTAACTACAGCAATCCTCTGAATATTATTATAAAAAAAAATTAATTCAATTAGTTGGACCGTCTAAAATTGGTTAATTTCGCTACACACCTCAATAATATAAGAATTAGGCTTACGGACTCATCTGGAGTTTAAAAGGCCTCAGGAATGTTATTTCCTCACGACGCGTGCCGTCTGGCCAGATGTAGGTAGGCAAGATCACACGGTCCTTTTGGCGAGGGTAGCAGCTGGGGGGTCCACACGGTATTCAGGGGAGGGGGGGGTTCTTCAAGGATGAGGACAATTACGGTGCTTTAGGCGGCACCAAGGTAGTCGTGGTCTCTCTGGCGAGAGGGAGTCGAACTTGGTTTTTAAATCAAGTTAACTTGGAGTGCGGTGTGACCACCAAGTAACGAGCTCGAGGGGGAGCTTTTCTCCTTCGTTACTTAATTCCTCATGGACGAGGACTTAACTCGGGGAGAGTCTTCTTCAAGGGTGAGGATAACGGAGGAAGGGGGGGGTTCTCTGACGAGAATAAGTTACTTAAAGTTCGGTTTGGTAACCAGGAACTAGCTCGAGGATGAGCTTCTTCTTAGTTCCAGTCTTCTTCAAGGGCGAGTATAACGGAGGGGGATTTCTCTGACGAGAATAAGTTGAACTTGGTTCCTTACCAAGTTAACTTATGAGTTCGGTGTGGCCACCGAATAACGGGCTCGAGGGGAAGCCTTTTCCTTCTTCTTTTCTTAATTCCTCAAGGACGAGGAATACCCCTGGTGTTTAAGGTGCACCAGGATATGAGGAGTCTCTCTGACGAGAGTAAGTTGAACTTAACAAAGTTAACTTAACGTTTGGTTTGATAACCAGGGACTAGCCCGAGGATGAGCTGCTTCTTAACCCCTTAAGGTAGGTAGCCCTGCCTCTCTTGCAGGGTACTTCTTGGTCTGGCGAGCTAAGTACACTACCAATCTAGTCTAGGTAGCTCAATTTTAATCGAGGACTTCGTCACCTGGAGTCTGACGTATACTCCACCATGATTTTCCTCAGTGTTCCTCATTTATACCTTGTCACCCCACTGGGGGAGTCGTAAGGAGGGAGGGGATTGAGGAAGGCCCCAGGAGGGTTCCTTTGCTCAACGGTTTTTCCCATGAAGTCTTATATCGGCTCCTCGTTAGCCTTCGAGCTTGGGAGAAACACGTCTCCAATTTCTTATTTGACGTGAAATTGAATCTCACTCTCCTGGGGAAAATCTTGCATTCTAACCTTTAAGGTCTTTTATCCCGCCGAAAGGTGCGACGCTGCGGTTACGCACTTTACCCGCCGATGCCTGGGGCGGATGTCTTTGCGGTAACCGCTTTGTGACTCCACCACGAGTGAACGGGGGAGGAGGGGAGTGACGATTTCCCTACACCAGGCTATCAACCATTATTCATGTATCCCATGCATACCATAGCATATCATAAGCCGTTCTTTTAGGATTATCTTCAGTCTTTCACTTCCATACTTTATTAATTCTCCTATTATTAGGTCTTCATCCATTACCTTGTCATTTTTAATTGTTTTATCCCTTTCTCTATTTTAGCCCTCAATGTCCATGATAGACTCACCCTGTACCTTATTTTATCCCTTTCTCTATTTTAGCCCTCAATGTCCATGCCAGACTCACCCTGTACCTTATTTTATCCCTTTCTCTATTTTAGCCCTCAATGTCCATGCAAGACTCACCCTGTACCTTATTTTATCCCTTTCTCTATTTTAGCCCTCAATGTCCATGCCAGACTCACCCTGTACCTTATTTTATCCCTTTCTCTATTTTAGCCCTCAATGTCCATGCCAGACTCACCCTGTACCTTATTTTATCCCTTTCTCTATTTTAGCCCTCAATGTCCATGCCAGACTCACCCTGTACCTTATTTTATCCCTTTCTCTATTTTAGCCCTCAATGTCCATGCCAGACTCACCCTGTACCTTATTTTATCCCTTTCTCTATTTTAGCCCTCAATGTCCATGCCAGACTCACCCTGTACCTTATTTTATCCCTTTCTCTATTTTAGCCCTCAATGTCCATGCCAGACTCACCCTGTACCTTATTTTATCCCTTTCTCTATTTTAACCCTCAATGTCCATGCCAGACTCACCCTGTACCTTATTTTATCCCTTTCTCTATTTTAGCCCTCAATGTCCATGCCAGACTCACCCTGTACCTTATTTTATCCCTTTCTCTATTTTAACCCTCAATGTCCATGCCAGACTTACCCTGTACCTTAATACTATTATTTAGCTCTTCTCCATTATTTCTTGCTTATTCATTCTGGATGTTTGATTGGACCCTTTTTTTCAAGAATTTTTCTCTTCGATCAAAGGTTTAATGTTACTATCTTCACTCGTGCCTTATTCCTTTCTGCCATGTGTAGTCATATTATCCATGTTTTCTCTTCCTAATAAGATGTTCATAAATTTCCATTCAACCTTTTCTCTTTCCTCTGGTTTAAATTTCATCCAGAACTCTACCTTATTTTCTTTCCTCTTTGCATTTTTCTTTCCTAATTAGTCTTGTTACCTTTCTCTTCTGTTAATTATATCTCATTTACCATATTTGCATGTTAACTTAATCATTAATATTATTTTCATCCAGTATTCTTTCTACCTTTCTTTTTGCCCTATTGATCTCCTTCCTCTTTTCAATTTTATTTGCACTCATTCTGTTCCACTAAGGCTTACTACTCTCCTTTCTTTTATTTTTTTACCAATTATGTCCGTACCTCTTTCATTTCCACTTCTATTGTCGACTCTTGCAGCCAAGTCTCGTCATATTTTCGATCTATTGATGTTGCCCACTCCTGGACTCGATTTTCTATACCATTCTTATACTTGCCCCAATCTGAGGCCTTTCTATTCGAGTGTAATTTCCTTTAATCCCTTTTACTCTTTTGATATTTTCATCTTGTGTTTTCCATGAGCAGATTATGGTCTCTTCTAATTCCCTAGCTCATTCACCTCTATTTTTCCACATGAATGTATCATTCATAACCATAAAATCAATCGCACTCTTTCTAGAACCCTGTCTTTTTAGGCCCTCCAAACACCCCCAGACTCTTCAAATATACGTCTCTTTCTATTAGCCAAATTTCAATTAGCCCTCTATTCATATTTTCTCCAAGAAACCCCAAATGCGCATTGAAATCACCCACCACGATCCATCTCACATTTATCATTTCTTTCAATTCCTCAAATAGTGATTCACTTTGCCTCCTATTTCCACTTTCAATTTTATTATATACTATTGTTAACATCAATTTCAAATTCCCTTGGATGATTCAAAATGTTATCATCCTACCTTCCAGTCCCCTCTTTTTTGGTCTTTTATTCAATTTACCGATATATTTTTCCATTACCTCCATTTCCTTATATACCATCGCAACTGTAACTAGCTACCTCATTTGATCTTCCTCTCATCACCAACTTTTACTTTTTAAGTGTTTTTTTAAGTTTTTTTTTCTAAACCTACGAATAATACTGATATGTTCGCTCTTTTACACTATTTCGCCAGTTCCAATTTATATATCCTATTTTAATAACATTTTTTTTCATTTCTGTTTAGTCTCCCATATCTTGGCCTTATCCATTCATTCTGTCTCAGCAATCAAATCCATCTTTTGATTTCTCCCGCCATTATTGTAATCGGTCACCCTCTAAATGCTCACCATCTCCCCTCAGCCAGTGACTCCAATCCCATTTATTTTCTCTTAACTCGATTGTCTTTCCTCTTCTTATTATAATTTTCCTTATCTCCTTATTTGCTTAATTCATATAGGCACCCATGAAATTTTCACCTTTCATCTCTCTCTCTCTCTTTAGCACCTGCATTAGTATATTTATACTTTTCTTACAATTCCCCCCATATCTTTTTCACTCTATTTATTTCTCCTTTGAACATTAACCAACTATCTTCCTTCGAATCCTTGCATTTGACATGGTACCCTTTAACAAGTAGATAGTATTGTTGGATCTCTGGTTTGTCTACCCTAAATGACGCTCAAATCGTGATAGTTCGAGGGTTCAAATTTAGAGAGCCATGAGACCAAATGTTAGGGGTCTCAATTTAGCCCAGCCATTTGTCGGTCATGTGACCTGCATGAGAGAGACTAGAGTCCTACTCAAACACTTAGAGCAGACCCATGTCAAACCAGAACACTTATCGTATTGCTGTGGTCTTAGTTGCTGATTTCCTGTCCCTGTTTAACAATCTCGGGTGTCCAGTAGACTTTTGACCACTGAGAATGATTCTTTTTCTTGGTAGAGCATGACATATCCTTTCCCCAAATCCAGTAACTTTTTTATCAACCTGAACACGTAGAATCTGGGCACGGCAAGAAGGTAGCAATCTCTAAAATTCTGCTAAAATTGTGCTCTTAAATACGTGGTTCTCAAAAACGAGAGAAGAATTTGTGTTTTCGAATACCTAAGGCACTCTATATATACTCGTACATACAACAATAAAATAGAATATCAAATAATGACAAAGCCACAAACGATTTTCCATGGTCAATCGTGCATTAATAAAATCAATAAATTATCAATATATCCCAAGTAAAATGGCAACCTAAGAAACAAATAGGATATTCCTTCAAATGCAGCAAGCTCCACTTATAAATGCATTGCATCCTAGATCTCAGTACCTCTTACCAAATTTAACAATATTTACCACAGATACACCTCTATTTTACCAAGATTGTGCTTCTAGGTCAAAGTTAAATTCAAGAAAATCACTCAACAAATACAATGTCACAAACACGTGAACCTGAATCTAAAGAATACTGCCAACAAATTCACGTTCAAGAGAGCACCACTCACCAATATTGTCGTTACTCTTCAACACCATATCCTTTGAAAAGTTACAAGAAAAACCTTTTGACCAGGAAATAATCTTGGTCACATACATAACATATATACATATAACTGGTGGAGAACAATAATAGAAACGTTTTAATTGCAAGTTTTATCATTTAATATCGAGATTTTAGTCCGTCTGCAGCACCTATAATTTTAATTTATTAAGAAATTGACTCACAGTGAGTGTTTTCTGAATTTTTCAACGCTTGTTCAAGCAAACCTTATTCCAGTTACTTCAACGAAGCTCGCGGAGGAAATCGGCTCTTCACTTCTTGCTCCAAACTAAAACACAGACGCTCGATAATATTAACATGTAAAAATTGGGGAGGAAAATCCTTCTTCTACTTCACCTTCATGTTCTCTGGGCCAGATTTTAACAATTCTATCGGAGTGGATCGATGCAGTATTATGTTATAAGTTCGTGTCACTATTGGAGAACAATGTTTGTAAAATAAAATACATCCGGTCACTCAAAAGTGATAAGTCTCCTAAGTATTGACCTACTATGTACTGCTTCAGCGTGTCCAAGAAAGGTCTATGATAATGATGGCCAAATCATCACAGACCCGCCGTCTCGGGTTGAGGGTAAGGGGTCAGATAGTCCAAATTACAAGTTTGGGGGGCTGTCTCCATAGGTAAACACATCTATGGGGTGAAAAAACATCTATGGGATTCGTCAGATTAAGTTATTCTCTCATTCTTCCATCCTCTAGTTGTTATTACCATTGCAAATTCATTCGCCTTTTAATGTTGATGACAGAAAGAAGGGGCTTGTCACTTGAGCCGTTGCATAGCATCCAGCTGCATGATGCTATCGACGAATTCTTTTGGTTAACATTGAAGTATCGAAGGAGTGGTCTAGCTCTGCAATCACTCATACAGCTCGAGTTTGTTACTCCTTCCCCAGAATACGTTTTATTGTTTTGTGATCACGCCGTCGAGTGCTACGCAGACCAGTGCTTATTTGCCTTTAATTTTGGTATAACGACATTACATTAGCTGCAGTTTCCCTCAAATTATTGCAAAAA
Source organism: Ceratothoa steindachneri (assembly GCA_963969495.1). Classification (NCBI taxonomy): domain Eukaryota; kingdom Metazoa; phylum Arthropoda; class Malacostraca; order Isopoda; family Cymothoidae; genus Ceratothoa; species Ceratothoa steindachneri. The sequence goes on from OZ018322.1 coordinate 195,787,674, forward strand.
TCAGGAATTCTCGTGGCCGAGACTCTAGTTAAACACTTTTCTACAATTTGCTTTCTTTGCAAATCAGAAAGATCTTTCATTCTCCTTTTTATTAATAAAATATCGAACAAAACCATAACTTGAGTTTAACCTTATTACTTATAACGTTTAAATTGCAATATGCCAAAGTTTGACAATTGGAGTTTTTATTTCTGTATAATTGTTGACAGAAAGATAAGAATAGAATCGTTGGTATTTCTTTAATTTGTGTAACCCCCTATATAATTATAAATTTTATGTTATACTTTTAATACTTGTAATACTGTTTTAAATATATATATATATATATATATATATATATATATATATATATATATATATATATATATATATATAATCCGTATGGGCAATATCTTTATGATAAATATTTAATATATTGACAACTCTGCTTAAAAGGATACTTTTTGACATCAATCTGTCATAATATCTCCTTATTCCTCCTGTTATGCCCCAAACTCAAGACAGGGTTCACCCTTAAATGATCAAATTCATCAGTGATCTTGAATAGCTAAATAATTTCTCCATTAAGACAAGTCTTTAAGAACATTACCAATTCAGTTATTCTCTCGCCATTAATTAATCTTTTAATACCTGGTATCATCTTTCTCTTCACTACACACACTCAACCATATCTTTGTCACACATAGATTGCGGAACTACACCTCTATACAACATTCGAGATGATCCCTACCATCGGAACGATAAAATTCAGTTAAGGTTTCTTTGATTCTACAATCCAAACTTCTATCTATAACCAAAAAATTCATTTCACATATTCATAACTTGAATACACAGATTTGAAACACTTTAGCATCTGCTTATCTCATTATAAATCTTAATGACATAACAGATTCAAACTGTTTACAGTCATACTACCAGCAAAACCTATATAAATATTTACAGTGGCAGAAATAATGTTCATTAAAGTTGAACTCCATTTGAGATGGAACGTCAGGTCAGTTCTGAAATTTCATCTTCCTTCCAAATCTTGAATGTTTTTCTTCTTTATCGTATCAACAAGTTACTTGGATATGTAAATCAATACAATAAAAAATAGGTTGAGCCTAACCTCTATGAAACGCGACTCCTATTTCCCACCTTGATACAACAGATATTAGCTTACATAAATGTAAGCACCATCTGTTAAGTGAGATCGAAAATTCTCTCTTTGAATTTCATTGAAAAACACATCGCATTTCTCGCTCGGAACTATTTAATCTCTTACAAACACTTTCGAAACTTTTTTCATATATTAAAAACAGAAAGAAATCCAATTTTACAGTCTTTTTATCTTTACGTTCTGTGATTACACACTAAAGGGAAACGGAAAAAAATACAAAATCGAGTTATTTTACAAGATTTTTATATTGTCATTATACATTTTTTAGTCACGTGGGTTAGTCACATGTGACTCTACATCTCACTATGTCGGTCGGTCGGTCCCCATTTGGATTTTTTTGTTTTGGTAATAACATCGTAGCTATTCGTCCGATTCTAACGAAATTTAAAACCCTTATGTTGTTTTTCATTTTCTTTTGAATGATATAATTTTCAAGATCCTCCCAAGGTCAATCCGGGAATTATTGAAAGTTTTGAAGGTCGTAAGGTGATAAATCTGAATAAGTGAGAGCACGCGACTTTGGTCAGTAGACCTTGTTTGTATTAACGAATAACAAAAGAGAACCCCAAAGATACTAAAAAAGTAGGTATTTCAATGATAATTACAAACATATTCGAATAAATATATTTAGAGATTTTTAAAAATTTAATTTCAAATGGTTGGGAGGGAAAGGAGAACCTGCCAAAACAGGTCAATATATCACATTATAGGATCACAATATCTGTGCATATATGTTACAACATCAAATGGTGTCTACTTGTGATTGTGTGCTCTGGTTCATCTCGGTGTTGCTCACTCTTACTCAGCCTGGATGACTCATCAATTCTTCGTTCTATGGCTCGTTCTCGTTGGTCGTAGTCGCTGCTTTTGTGAGGTAACCCCTACCACACTTGCGCTAACTTAATTCAATAAAACATCTCTTCTCAACTTAGGTACAAATACTGTATCAGGAAAAACATCGAGACGCTTCCCTTTAAGTGGCGATGAATATCTTCTTTAAAAAGGGGGTACTCAGATACGGAGCTGATGGCTGTCGAAGATGAATGGGCGGTGGTAAGCGGAACGATGGAAGATGAGTATTTTATAGTGACTGAAATAATAGAATGAAACAAACTAAGGATAACTTATTTATTTCGAATGTATAATATCATTCTTAGCTAATTTTAGCCATCAACGCTACCTGTTATTGTATAGGTGAAATTAGTCAAATAAGTAAAGCGTTAATTATGTTTATAGGTAAAATATCAGTAATTCCTTTGTGTCGGAAATTTCAGTTGAAACTAGACTTGAAAACGTTCTCGTCAATTTCTAACATTTCTTTCGTTTGATAAAACTTCCTATTTTCGTTAGTTAAAACTAGAAATACTGAATTTTAGTTTTAGTCCTAGACGAATTAGAGAGATCAATCGTTTAAAGTTATTTAGAAATCTAATAGGCAATATATATTATAAAAGAGTAAACTTGAAAGATGAAAAAAAAGTATCTTTTTCCTCATAAAGAAAATAAACATTAGAAAGGATAAAACGGAATTGACTGCTTAAATAAGAAGTTTTAAAATGAAAAGAATAGAGAGACAAAGACATAAAATGTTTGATTGAGAGAATATCGGTAAATATTAGCAACTGATGAAGGGAAATTAGGAAAAAACCTACCGGAATGCAAACGTCCACTCATGAACGACCATGAAATACTCAAAAAGGGAAGGTCATTTCCTTTCACTTTTAAATGGATTTCTCTGTACACTGATTGATACAAGTGAAAATAAATGGAGTTTTTCTACCGCAACCTGACAATTAGTTCCCTGTCCATTCCATTAACCTTGATCACAATAATTGAATATTCTATCATACTCATCCTGATTTTTTTTTAGCTTTTTATTAGTCCCCTTCCTGACCAATTTCACCGGTGAAAGGGAATATTTCCTTCCGTTATAGATAGATAAATAGATTTTAATTAAGAAAAATAAAACATGAATAATCGATTGGAGAATTTCGGATTAATGCACAATTAATGAAAAAGGAGAAACATGGATGCAAAAAGGTGGATAAATAGAACCAAAATAGTGAAAATATGGATAACGAAGACTTTAGCAAACGTCATAAAACATTAAATTCAAGGCCTAGGCGTAAGCATTTCAATCCTTGAATATTTTTTCTTACAAAGAATTCACGTGTATTAAGATAGAAATTAGTATTAGATGTTATAGGATAGGTTGAAATTGTAATATGTGCAGAGAGATATGTTTGAAAGTAGAAGATATGTATTTATATAGTTTCCAGGTGACTGGATCGTCCTTTCCCTTAATGACTTTGCCGATCTTACCATCAACTTCACAACTTAATATGTGATCTTTTAGTCTCAATATACTCACTCAATGTTAACTTTTCTTCCTTACTTTCACTAAATTAATTCTACTGCTTGGAAATTGAGATCTCATTACAATTCCCTCTCTTAGTCTCAGTCTATCCTTCCAACCATTTCTCAGGTCCTCCTCGTTCTTCTTCCAGATCTTCTTCGACCTTTCATGTAACACCATATTAACCAGTTTCAGTTTAACTTACCTATGTATTTCATCCTGCCCTCACATAACCAACTTCTTAGAGCTAGTAATCCATCGGGTGTCTAGATTTTGTACCCTCTTGACTTTGGTCATGGCACTGTTCAAAGTACCATGAAGTGGAATAGTCGGGTACAAGAGAGTAGCTCTAACTATCGCCAGGTATAGTTTCCTTTTGTGCCTGGGCGACAGGCCTAAGAACTTCCCTAATTATGCCAAGTTTCCCTTAACTATTCTTATTCTTTCCGCTTCATGTGTTTTCTACCATCATTTACATATTTAAAGGTCTAACACTTTCGCTTCGTTCTCACTAGTATCTTTTGCCCTCAACTCTAATTCTCTCTACATTTCTTCTTTTGAAGGGTATCACTACGAACTTATCGCTATTCATCTTTATCTTCTATTTCTTCTCGTACCTATTTAAGTTCGGGATCTCCTTAGCTGTATTTTTCGCCGCCTTCCTTGCTATTCTAGGCAAGGTCGTGATAATTTGGGTGGCGTCGGCCGCGAAATGCACATAGGCTGTTTCTCAGCGTAGAGGGAATGACAAGTCATTCCTATATATGGCGTACAACACTGAGGAGAGACAGTTCACCCGAGGGAGCCCCTCCTTCGTCTTAAAATTGATGTTTTCATAACAACCGAATGCTGCATATGCCTTCTTGTAGCTGATTAAGGTGCATAACAGCCTGGCCATTTTCTCTCCAAACTACCTCCGTACAAATTTATACTCGAGTACATCCCTCCATACCTTATCTAACGCCTGCTGCACATCACGCGTCAATATATCTATCACGCGTCACTAAGTCCTCACTCTTTCCTTTGGCCAGCTTCTCCAAGATCTTCGCAATAAAATTGAGCAGCGAGATGGGCCTATACCAGTTGATGGCCGTAAATGACTTGCCCGGTTTCGGCATAAATATCATCTTGGACACTTTTATTTTGTCATCCCTGATGTCCCTGCAGCTTTCTATTTGAAGGCTTGCATTACCTGGCTTCAATGGTCCCTTAATATCTCCTCTATTACCAATTCACTCGTTACATATTCGTTAACGTTCTTTATCCTCATTTACTTAGAGTGGTGAGTTATCTTGCAGTTTCTTGACTGATTGCCAGAATATTTTTGGGTTTCCCTCACTTCTCCAGTCTATGAATCATACCCTCTCTTTCCTCACTTTCACCATCTCACTTACTTCTCTTTGGAGCTCTCATTTCCTTATGTGCAACTCGGCCGTTTGTCCTATTCTTCCCGTTAGCTAGTTAGTGAATTCATTCTCTCTCATTGCCGTTCTCTCTCGAGTAAACGTCTTAGAACCAGGAGGATTCGCAACGCCAATTTAGGTATATTTTTTCCTCCTCCTCCCTTATCTTTACCTATATTTTTTTTTCTATTTTAGAGTCAATATCCTTTACGCCTTTACTTTCCAGCAGTGAAGCTAGTATTCCCGCAGCATGTCTCGAAATTTGCCCCAGTCAGCTTTCCAATATTGTTTCCAAACCGGGCTTGGCACTTAGATTGGGCTTAGTGCCAGCAAAACCTTTATGAAATTGTGATTCTTTGGGAACATATAGACGAATAAGACATACAAGTTTCATTGGAGATCCTTACTGGTTAGTATTATGACAGGCTTGGTTACTGCTCTTTCCGTTACGTACGTGGGGAATTCCGGTCCAGCTCATATCACTATTACCCTATGGATAAACAGATCCAAATTTTGTTCCCATATTGTTCTCTGAGGTATATCCTGAATACTGGGAGCGGCGTGAATTCAGGTCGCCAAAGAAAATCACCGGAGTGTTCCTTCAGGGCAACATGGAGTTTGCCGTTGATCACTTCAACCACCGTTGTCCTAATAGGTTTTTGTCCCACTTCTAACTATTCCTCTCCCGATCCATCCTGATAACATCACGTGTACATGTTGTAGTGTGTACAGTGTGTAAGAGAAATATTGAGAAATTCGAACCTTCATCGTACCTTATTTTTGACCTTATTCTGTTTCCTGCTTGCTATTGACACTTGGTGATTACTTATGCTTAGCACTGGAGAGAACTAGTAGATTCACGACTGAAATAATCAAGCGCTCCGTAGGTGGTATTATTGACAATAGTCACTTTGACCACTTAAGCTACGGGACTAAATAGTTTGAGGTATTATTATAAGTCACCACTTCACTTCTAATTTGATTGTAAGCTGGCACTTCTCCTACCAATTAACTTTATTTCTCGCAAAGATTTCGCCCAAAAATCAAGTGTTTGGCCAAAACCTTTTGTATTTGCCGCCTTTACCGTTTTTTCCCTACCCCCGCTTCCCTGTGCCTCTGGATACAGTGCGGGAGGCAATGGGGAAGCGAGAGAGTCCGAGCTTCCTTCCCTGCCCTCTTTCCTTTCACACTTACTCCGATAGGAGTAAGGGAAGGGACGTTTCTCGGACACTAGTCTTTTGTTCTCTTACACCTTTTCTTCTATTCTATTTGATTCCTCCATTCCACGAACTATCCCGAAATTATCCTATTACACAGTGGTTTCTCTTTCTCTCGGCGATCTTGTAATATGGGCTGAACCTTTGTAATGATTGCACAAAACCATTCCTCCCTGAATAGGAAGGTCAGTCGAAGAGGAAGAGGACTGCTATTGTTCTGAAATGGACGCATTTGTTGTTGTTGTGGCGGAAGTCAAATCCATCAACGAAGTCATTGTTGGCTTTTAAACTCTTCGGAATGCATATGTACCATTCATGAGGTTAGCCTGAATTGTATTTTTTGTGGGAGGGTGGATAGCATCTCTATGGTTACTATTCAGGGTTTAATGATTATCCCAATGTTTATCAGCGATGACAAGCATAAATAAAGGCTGTTTTTCTCGCCTATCAATTGCAGGGCACGATTGAGTGGTGTGTAGCAAATAAACACTACACATGTATTCACCTTTAGGGATATTTACCTGCTTTTCCAGCTAGAAGAAAGTTTATACTAGTATTAATGAATACTAGTAATACAAGTATTCACTCCTGTCCTTATTTGTTAATATCCTTAATGACCTGAAATTGGGATAAAAGGGTAATTGTGGTAATTTAAGTGCAAAGGATTTTCATAAAATTTCTGATTTTTCTTCATGACGTTTATTCCTCGCATTGTTTCAACCCTTCTTTCTCATATCGTTTATGTTACTATGTCGTAGGGTAAACTTAAACACCGGACAACAGAAATTGGGATACATATCCCAGTGTGAGGGTTAAATTATTAAATACGAGTTCAGTTGGCCTAAATAATCCATTCTTAGAGGTTCTGAGTTTTAGAGAAACTGATTGTATAAAAATAACTTTACGATATACAAAGAAAATATTATTAGCAAAAGTAATTAAATGACGATAATTAAGATGTGGTCAGGGGTACCGAACGGGGCGGAAGGGATACGAATGACTCAATGGTAACAAGAGTCCGATTGAAGATGTAAGGTGCTTGCTTACAGGGAAAGGAGGGGAGAGTGCAAATGACGGGGAAACTCACGTAACGCCTAATTAATTGACTGGAGGGTTTGGACACGAAGAGGAAGTGGAGTGCTGCAAAGTTCCACTTGCAAAATTCCTTCTTTTTTAACCTCGCTGAGAAAGGAATGAGTGAGTACTCCAGACGAGAACGAAGTCGATACCCGAGTGATAGATGCCTGTCCGTGTCTATTGTCTTTCAGGCAGGAACTCTGGCCTTAGGTACGAGCGAGGCCGGGTAGAGGTGACGTGTCGCTTATTGTAGTTGGAAGCCGTTGGGAGGCGGAGCAGGGCGTGCGAGACTGTACGTGGATTCTAACCAAGACGGGGCTGTATGGTCCTAATTTCTCAAATCTTTTACCGAAGTATTTATACTGCCTCAGCGGAAGCAGGTAGCCAGAGTCCCCCAAAAGGGCGACGGGGATCTCATTAGGCTTGGTGCGCCAGTGGAGAAGGAGATATTCTTGGCGAGCACATCGCAGCCTCTCGCCAAGGTCTTCGACGCCGTAGGTCTGGCACCGATCAGGTGGTGAGACGTGGAAGAAAGAGAAATCAAACGGATCACGCGGTCGCGTGAAATTCTCGCTGCTCCTCTGGGGCTGTCTGGCCGTGCAGGTGCATCTTTCTCAGGCACTACGAGTAGACGTTGGGTTCTAGGGGGGTGTAAACCTTCTCTCTCTGACATACTTATTTGTTGCTACAAACTTATTAAATGTATTATACTTGTACTCGAGCATATGTACATATATTAAGTGGAGCCAAATGATATCCAACAAAATATATAAATAGGGAAGGATATGGTTTATTTAATAAAGAGAACGAACTATACTTTCTGGCAGTGGCTAAAGAATTAATAAAACACTACTCCTGTTCAAAGGTAACATTGGATACACATTTTAAACACCCCACAACCAAAACCTTAAAACAACAATACCTACCTTCACAACCTCATAACTCTGTTTACCTCTTTCTTCTCACATGCACATAGATGTGTTAAAGGGCAGAAAATATAGCCCCTTCTTTGTAAGCGAGACTAAACTCTGAAGAAGCCCTAAACCGATAGATAAACATTAAATGGGTGAATTATTAACCTAAATGCTTTATTATGAGGATTAAATAAAGATCCTTAACTATCCCAAATACTTCGGAAGATTACGAAATATAGTTGACCAATGAATTAAAGAAATAACACTAATAGCAATCAATCCTTTAAATTTGAAAAAAAAACACTAAAACGTGCGAAATTTGAACCTAATTATATTTTCTAGGTGAGTTATGATGTTACAAATAAATATTTGATTTATCCACATTGCTGGTGTATGCTTGGGATTAAATTCACAAACAAAGAAGAATTATTTACAGAAAAACTAATAGGGCTTTGGATGCATGAGTTGAGATACTCAGTCCAACAATTGGACTACACAAACCAACTGCATTCATAGAATAAATTCCAGGTTTCAATACTATTGGGGAAATATATTCCGCAAAACGAATGAACAATAGCTAATAAATATTTGATTGCAAAGACAAACTAGTTTTCTGGAAATATGAAATGAATAATTTGCTAATTTAAGGAAGTATAGATGAGACCACCTTTAGCTAGCTAATGGTTCAGGAAATAGAAAAATTGTTAATTTTCGGAAACATCCCAATATGTGAAGAGCCCAGAATTGGCCAATCATCAAATAGTAGATACGGTGTCTCGGGTGACTCTCTGGTTAAAAACTTACCCCTCTAAAGGAAACAAACCCCTAAAGGTGGTCGTTTTCATTGATGGCATATAAAAATTAGGTGCATACTTTAAAGATGAAAAGGTCTTAGTTTACAGCTGACAGCGAAAAAATATTCCAAGCGTCCGATCTTCTGAGAGGTTTAAGGAAGAAAATACGAGCGCTAGAAATCTTATTTCCCTTTTCCTTGTCGGTTTTTTGTCATTATTGGCCGACCGTGCCATTTGAGAACTTTTAATAAAACATTACAATTGTACGTGGAAAATGTTCTCTTAAGATATCTTTAACCTGCTCCCCCAAAATGATCTGTCCCTATTTTTCCCCCCTTTAAACGCCAAAAGACAACAATCAGTCATAGGTTGCATAGAAATGAGCAACTGATATTGGATGTCTTTACTTGTATGTAAATCTGAAATTTATGGGTTATTTAAAAAAAAAAGAATAGCACAAAAATATGATACTTAAAATACAACAGGACCAACCTTTCAAATGATATTAATAAAAACGAACACAGATATGTCATATTTAATTGTATTATATATAAAAATATCGTAATAAACAATCTTCATTGGGTGCAGGAATATAAATGCCTCTAGAAGAATAATTACCAACCTTTAATGGCAACATACACATGTGTATCATTTTTGAGAATTTCATTATCCTCCGTCCAAGAATGTTTCAGAGGGTACATTGCAAATAATAATGAGCCAACTATAAATGGAATATTATAAAGATAAAGTTTAGTATTATATGTTGATTTTATTTTGCAACATACAGTATGGCATCTTATAAATTATATACACTAGGTTGAATTGCAGGATATTTGTAAAATGATAAAGATTAGAATGTTGCATCTGCCAATTTAAGGCCTCGATTTAAATATAAGCTGATGTTCTTGAAGAAGACGACAAGAAAGCGTAATCAATTTTATCTAAAAGTTTCTGTGATTGAAAGCAATATAGAAAGCTTTGGATCTTGTAAAGATCAGGCAACTCAAAGTGTTTTGGATCCTAATATAATAAAACCTAACTTTACCCAGCCTAACCTAACCCAGTCTAATCTAGAATAGGCTAGGCTAGTTTAAGTTAGGTTAAGTTAGGTTAGGTTATAATAGGGTCGAAAATCCTTGGTATACCACCTCTTTACAAGATCCAAACGATTAATTATTCCTAAATATTAGCTAATGTCTTTCAGGAAATCGATATTAAAGTTGATCAATTCACAATAAAAGATTGTGTTCCTGAAGAAAGCTGCATAGAAAGCTTGATCAATTCAAATGCAAAAGTGTCGTTGAAAAGGCGATAATACAGCCTTGATCAATTCTGAATGCAAAATTGGGTTTTTGAAGATAGAGGCCTTAAACGTTTGTTTAATTCTAAATAAATACTTGTGTTAATGAAGTAAACGACTAGAAATCTTGATCATTTCTGGAAAAAAAGCTTGTGTTTTGGCAAAAAACAACATAGAAAACTTGATCAATTCTGAATAAAGCTTGTGTTGGTTGTTCAAGAAAGCGACCTAGGGAGTTTGACCAATTCTAAATTCCAGCTTATATTGTTGAAGAAAGTGAGGTACAATGCTGGATAAATTATAAACACAAGTGTTACCTGTGGAAGGCGTATTTGATAACGCCAATAGTGAGAACAGATTGGTTCAACAAAACATACGCACCCACTTAGAGGGAAATCACCCGCAAACTAAACTTCTTTCATGCAGGAAAAGGAAGAAATTCAGGATAGTTATTTTCTCTACCGCTAACTACTAGACCTACTGGACACTGAGTTAAGCAACTCTTACTATGTATTTCCTACGGGCTTTCACTTCCTCGTTATAAGTCACATACGCCCAGTCGTATAGCTATCTCTACTTCAGAGGTGTTGCCTTGGTTGGCCAACTGAACCAAATTTATATACGTATTAGGACTTGCCGTCCCAAGAATTCTAATAGGGTCATAGTCCTTCAACAAATGCATATCTATTATATACGAGTATAACATCAAAGAATTGCTCCTCTGTCAGCCATTTATCTCATATGCATTTAAAACTCTTTGGTCACAATCCGTTCCATCTTTACCACTGTATTTAAGATACATCGTCGCTACTTAAAGTTTCGCACTTGTTCAGGGCTAATAGCACCAAATCTAATATTAGATTTGGCGAAATACGATGTGGTCCTACCAGAATTCGGAGTCCACATGCCTTACTACCTCATCTACATATGTCAAACCACTTACTTTGGTCTCACCCGAACACACGCCTTGCTACAGATACGTTACAGCTCTTATCCTTCTTTTTAAAGCTAGCTGAAAAAAACACTCAAGAAACCTATCTCATGTAGTTTTTGAATTCACCTTCCTAACTTATACCCTTATAAATCGGTACTATCACAACATTATTCTTGCCCCTTATACAAGGTGTTCGGGCTAAATTTGGCGATTTTAAATGTCTCCTTTTCAGGATGAGGTTGAGGTATCGGTGAATAGTCAACGGCATTGAAAAGCATACATGGTAAAGTTAAGTTGAGAAAAAGTTAGCTGACATGGAGGACTGGAAGCCACTTGAATATGATTCGCGCCGAGTATCAAAATGCGGACATCATGAATGGTGTTCAATGCTGACATTGGCAGCTGCAACGGAGAATATGCTGCTGTATACAGCAGCCCCGAGCAAGGGAATCCTGGCTTTGGCCAGAGAGAAAGAGAGTGCTGGAGTCACCGGCATTAAGCTAGACCTGAACAGGATCTTTCACTACCGGTCGTACAAGAGGCGTCAAGGAGAACCACTTGGCGAAGGGAAAGTAGTTCGTGAAGAAGCTTAAGCATCTTGTTAGGCCAGGGACGATCTGGTTCTTCTCAGATAGAAATAACTTCTCCCAAGACCAGGTGCACAAAACCAAGAACAACAGGTGGCTTGCCTATACGCCATGCGACGTACGTTCCAACTATCATGAAGACCATGGTCCCAAGACTGTGATGGTTTTTGGGTGTCTCTGGTGAAGGTGACGCCATCTTTTAGCGGGGTCTTAAGATCAATTCAGGCGGCTAAGTGGAGCTGCGTGAGATTGTGATCAAACGCTGGATGGAGAGAGTTGCTGCTGGATGGTCATGCATCCGAAAATATTCAGAAGTGGTTGTCGGGGAATATCTATGACTTCACTAGCCCCACCTTCTGGGCTCCAAGATCCCCCAATCATAACTCCATGGATTACTATGCGTGGAGCGTGGTTGAGAAGGATACCACCCTGTCTGCCTATAACCTCAAGGCCGAACTGGTGCCCAAAATCAAGGAGGTGTTCAAACATCTTCCAGGAGACACAGTGAGGAACGCATGCACCTGGTACCGGAGCCGTCTTGAAGCTGTAGTGGAAGCAAAGGACAGCCACGTTGAGTAAACTGTTATCTCCCAGTCAATCTACTTGATATTTTGTTTAAATATATTTATTTGGGGTTGAGATATTGCGGTGTGGTTTTCTTTTATCAAGCCCTCAAATTTAGTCTGAACACCCTGTACATCAATAATATTACATCATTCAACCTGTCACCATGCGTTTTTCGACTTTCAAATGCCTTAAAACACAGCTATCAAACCCATCATTTACTAAGGCCGCCTTCCTATTTTACAGACCTCTTACATACTGATAGTTTACTGTGAAAAGCACTCGGTTAACACTCGCAATTCACTCATATCCATGTCTGCTTTTCTACAATACCTACATCATGCAATTATTCATTATACCCTAGCCATTTAATTTTGGCATCCTCCCTGTTCACAATTCCACTGCTATTTCTACCATTGATGTTCACACAACTTTTATTCCGTTGGTTTCTTACCTTTCTCACTTCCTTCCTAAATAACTTCCTGTTCCCTTTCGCATACTCATTTCACTGCCATCTAACTGCTTTATTTGCTGCTTTCTTATTCCGATTTATCACTCGTTTCACTTTTCGTTTATTTGCGTGCATTCATCCGCATCTCCATGGAAATTTCATTTCCGCTATTTACCATCTTAAATTAAGTTTCATCTTTACTCTCCACTGCACGTTTCACCTTGTCATTCCACCAGTCAGAAGTTTTTCTAACAAACAGACATATACGAGTACCTATCCCACTACATATCGTCTATTTCATTCTTAAATTTGTTCCATCTTTCTTCTATCCCCACACTCACGCTTACTTCAACTCTCCTACTATAAAACCCTCTCACATACTCCATCTACTTCAAAGTACTTTTTTCACTTTGGATTCTCTATTTACCCCTTCCTCACATTGTATCATTCATACAATTTTCACAAAAAAATAATGCCGCAGCTTATTCTTTCTTACAAGACGCAGATCATTTATCTACTTAACATTCTAACCTCTACTTTCTCCAACCCATACTATGTACATCCTTGAACTGCAACAACCTATTTTTACACACATTTTTTCAACACTCAACATTACCACCTTCTCTCAATTTTCACTCTCTTATCCGATCTCTTACCCTGTCACCCATTCATCTATCCATATCTCTTGCAACTATCAACCAATACTCATTACCAATTCCATCCACCACTTGTCCCGGGTCATTCTAGATTCTTTCAAACTCAACCTCACTTTTACCATTGCAGGATATATACATTAGAACCAGGCGGAATTTTATCTTTGTAAATCTCAACTTTGCCCACATATTTTTCGAGCTCACTAATTCATTGCCAACCATTGCATCATGCCACTTCTCTCTCAAAATTACTGCCACGTTTCCTTTGCCCCCACCATCACGATTGAAACCTGATCGCAGTCCATTCACTCCGTGACGTACAAAATCTCCATTACCTTTCTTGTTTGTATCACATTATGCAATCCTCTGGAATCTCCCTATTTTAAACACAGTGACTACTACTTACCTCTTCTCCCATCACTTATACCCCTAACAAAGCACGCAAGCCCCGCCACTACCTGCAATGCCTAATGCGCTTGCCGGAACAAACTTCCGGGTGCATGGCTCCCCAGACCAGAGGTTCTATATCCGGATTTAGTCGTCTTTCTGTCCCATTTACCAGCCAAATTATGATTATTTTTCAGTATTAATATGTTTCCTCTGTACTTGGGATATAATTTTTTGATCTACCTTTATCTATTTTTCTGTTGACTCGAATTATCAAAGCCTAAGATTTGGACCAATTTAAGGTTTGTCATAAAATTATTAACATTAAATTTCTAAAACGCCAAATTCACCGCTACTTTGATATATTGCCCGTAGATGATGTGTTCTTTGTTTGAAACTGGAATTTATAAATTTTTATTACTTACCCAAATTCTGCCCAAAAAATTATTCTGCTTCGGATGCAAATTCTTCTGAGAAAATATTTTTTTTATTCCATTTTCCAAAGCTGGAGTTCCGTTCCGCTCGTCTTTAGACATTTCGGCCAAATTTCTGAAAGCACGTGCTACTCGTATATCAACAAGTAATATACTTAGTGAAGATGCCCTCGTTGTTTTTGTTAATTAGTTTTAAAGCAAATAACCACCACCAGCACTTGTAGTAAAACAATAGTCAATTACCTACTTCACGCGTCCTATAAGCAAAAGACGAATTCAACTTCGTGTCAACTAGTAAATGTTCCCTCAATTTTCCTACAAGGCAAACGAGAGTTGGGAATAATTACTCGGTCTACTCTACTTTGTCTATTTTCAGAGTAGTTGTTCATTATCGAGCATGGCTTTAAGGAGCGCCGCTAAAATACTGCCCGACTTGGAAGATTTTTCCTGACTTTCTTATGTTGTTTGGTTGTTTGGATGCAGAAGAAATAATTGACTGTTTAAGCCAGTCTTTGACCGATATCATTCACGCTCTCTGAGTCCAATTTGACGCCAAAAAGACTTCATCCCCCCCTCTCTCTAATCTTGGAGGATCTTTGCTCCAGAAAAGTAAGAAATTAGAAATTAGTTGTTATTCACTTTCCTTGTTTTGATGAATGGAATAAATAACTCCATGATGTATTTACCTTTAACCTACAAAACATCCGCCATCATTATAAGGAAGGTTGCTATTCTTTAACAGCAAATAAAATTTACACATAGATATCACCATATCAAAAGGCCCAAGTTAATAAATAAATGTATATTTTACAATTGTTTTAAGTATAATTAAAATGTTCTTGTTTGAGAATTAATGAAGGATTACCTGAAAAAACGACCTTCCACATATATTCACTGAACGAAGACTCAAAGCCAACTGAGGTCTGAGATTAAAAGATGAGTGAGGCCACAATCAAACAGATTCTAATTGTCGGAAGTATTTAATGGCGGCGAGTTCTCTAATTTCTCGTTTTCTTTATCTTTCATTCGCTGTCCATGGTCCACCCTTTTCCGTTGTCTGCATGTTTATGTTTCTCTCTCTTTCTCTGCACCCCCCCCCCACCCCACACACATATATATATAAATATATATATATATATATATATATTATATATATATATATATATATATATATATATAATATATATATATATATATATATATATATATATATATATATATATATATATATATATATATATATATATATATGCAAATTTTGTTGAAGACCATGGTGTATTTCGCCTTAATTAATTTCCTTTGCCAACTTTCTCTCCTTCTAATTATCTTTTTTATTCCATCTTGCAGATGGTGGATCACTTGTCCTGTATTCATCTCTCTTTTAAATGAATGTGTTTGGTAAAAAAAAAACTAAATTGCTAATCTTTCAATCTTATTCGATCATCTTCGGAGCGTTTTGATATGTTCTTGCCTCCTTTACCGATGAATGATTGGAGTGAGGATCTGACAGAGTGAAAGAAATGAAATGAAAAGAGAAGTGAGAGACAAAGAACAGCTCCCACGACCCTCCCCCGCCCCCCTTGGCCCTCATGGAGCCGCCAAGGAGGGAAGGGGGGAGGGAGGCCCGGTAGTCTTTGATAGACTCCCATAGTCACACTGTCTAGAGCCAAAGTAGGCTCCAAGTACTGTGACTACGTCGGTTAGGAGTGAGAGGGAGAGGAAGAAGAAAGTTTAAGGATAGGACAGCGAAGAAAATAGTAGGAGATAAAAGTGGACGTAGTTAGTCATGGGACCTACAGCTTAACGTGGAATCCGAACCACGGCTGTCGCTTGTCTCTAACTATAACCTTTCAGTTTATCGTGATCCCTGGCCCACGTATCACTGTGAGTCCCGTGTGCGAATGTGATAGTAAAAACGAAGAGATGCTAGTTGCCTGGAGGTCAGGCTTATCCCTGTCCATTATAGGTAGTTGTAGCTAGCGTGATAAAGTTAGAAAATTTGTATTTGCGCGAGTGTCTCGCATTGCGGTTATTTTTTTATTTATTTATTTATTTTATTTTATATTTATTATTTTCAATTTTATTTTTTATATGTATTTATTTTTAATATGTCTAATTAGTGTTGGTATTTATGAGACGTTCAAACCGTTATTAGTAGATATTCTGCCTAAAAACTGGTGTAGGTTTCTATCTCTCTATCTATTCTTTTATATTCCTATCCTAGTTAGGATTGACTATATGCTATTCTCTGGTGTTGCTTCGGTTAATTAATTACTCTTAGTCGTCGTCGAGTATTAATCTCTTTCTCTTTGTGTAGATTTCTTCTTCGTTTTTTCCTCCTTCCTCTTCTATCCTTGGAAAACTTGGGAATAATCTGTGTGACCTCCATCCTTCTCTTTGGGCAAATTGGTTGGTTAATTCAACTCCTACTTCACCCTGTGTCTTTTCTAAGACTTTTCTTGCTCTTTTTGCAATTGTTCTGTTAAGTTGCTTTATCCTTGCCCCCCTGTGCAGGTCTCGTAGTCTTCTTCTTTTTCCTCTTCTAGTGTTTGTTATTAGGTAAATAGCTTTGTTTTGGACTTTTTGGAGTCTTAATATTCAAGATTCAAGATAGTATAAAGTTAGAATGTGGAGAGAATGATAGGAGAGATAGAAAATATTGTGTAAAGAGTATGTGTTGATGTGATTTTCCGTTTATTAGGTATAAAAATTTAGCATTCGTTCCTTTTTTTTTTTGCTCAATCGAGCATATTTAATTTTTTATATTTATTATTTTTTGTTGTTTTTTTCGTGCTACTTTCGCATCTTTTTTATTATTATTAATATATATATATATATATATATATATATATATATATATATATATATATATATATATATATATATTTATATATTCTTTAATTAAATTTTAACTGGAAATCTTCTTTATTATCATCGGTAATTCTTTGACTCATCGGGTTTCTCATTCGGTTTCACATATTGATTTTTCTTGTTTAATCGGTTGTCTTATTCGGTTTCTCATATTGTTTGTATGGTCGGTAGTCTTTTTCGGTAGTCTTGTTTTTTTACTTATATATCGGGTTGACGTTGTTTAGGTTTTCTTCAGGCTGCCGTTAAATCGATTCTTGTAGTGTATTTGCCGTATTTCGTTTTCCGGTACTACTATTCGGTTAATTACGTTTGGGGAAATTATGTTTTTTTTATATTATCCCACAGTTTCGTTGATCGTTTTTGTAGGGTTATATTTAAGGGTTCTAGTGCAGATCTTTGATGGAGTTCCTCAGATGGCATGCATCCTGTCTTTTTGAGTTGGTGATGAACCTTGTGGCTTGATTTTGAATGCGTAGGACCATTTTTAATTGTGTATTATTTAATGTATTCATCGGTACCTTTGGGTAAAGGAGCTTGGGACGAACTCGTGCCATGGATAATTTTCTTTTGTTTTTATTGCTTAGGTTTTTGAATCTGTACAGCGCCGACATGGTCATTATCGTTTCGTTAATTTTTTATGTGATGTGGCCGCTGAACCCTGTTGTGGTTAATTTTAGACCGAGGACGCGTCCTTCCGTGGAGTATGGATATGCTTCTCCATCGATCAGAATGCAGCTGTTTTCCATCTGTTTACGGGTATTACTTTAAATTTATTTTTGTTTGTTTTTATTTTGTTTCTTCTTTTATAGTCATTGAAGTTTTTTATCTCCCTCGCTGTTCTTTCAGCTACGTCTCGGGGGTTCTTCCTGTCCTGTCGATGGTGATTATTTGTGTGTTGTCATCTGCTAGTTGGATGTACATCACACATTCGTGGGTCGGTTGTGAGAGCTCTCTGGTTTAAACAGTATACAGCGTCGGAAAGAGGCATCCTCCTTTGGGGACTCCCGTTTTCAGGTCGATATGGACGCCTGTTTGGCCGTTTACTTGAAAAAGGCTTTTCTTTCATCCAGGCAGTTGCATAATCTTTTGCAAACATTTGTTTACAGGTTAAGGCTGCAGATCTTGGCTTTTAGGCCGGAAAATCACACAAGGTCGAAGACTTTAGCAACGTCACGGAGTACTATGTCTACTCTATTGCCTCGCGCTGTTTCTGTGGCAATTTTTTCGGTGAAAATCGCCAGCGCGGTATCCGTTCCTCGCTTGTTCCTGAACCCGTGTTGTTGTGGGTTGTACAGGTTTTTTTTCAGTAAGGTGTTTAATCAACCTGTTTGTTAAGAGTTTTTTTAGGACTTTATTCATAAAATCCAAGAGCGAGATCAGGTGGTAGCTTCCGACTTGGTTTTTGGTTTGCCCGGCTTCGGTAGGAAGATTATCTTTGCCTGCCTCAAGGTTTGGGGAAAGTACCCAATATTAAGGCAGGCATTAAAAATCTTCACTATCGATTTATGCACATTTTCTGCAGAATTTATTAGGTGTGCTTTTATTATCCTCCTTTGACCTGGTGCTTTTTGTTTGAAAGATTTTATTACTGTTTTGTATTCAGCCATTGAGAAGGGCATTCCCTCCCCCAAGGAGTGATTTCTCTTTTCATCAACGTGTTTGTATGGTGCAGTGCGTTCTTGTTGAACCTCTAGGGTTTGTAGGATTTCCTCTTCGTGCTCCATATCGTATTCTTGATTCTCTTCTGGTGTTATTGAGAATATTTTTTTCTAGTGATTTTGGAAGTACTCTTAGAGTTATTCGTTATTTTGCACTTCCCTCTCCTGTATTTTTAGTTTTATATTTTCCTTTGGTTGAGATCCTCGTAATTTTCTGTAGTCTCTCCAGAATTTCCTCGGATCTGGTTCGACATCTATTTTACTTATTATATTATTCCAAACTTGGCTTGATTATTTTTAATAAGAGTATCTATCTCATTCTGATAGCAATTAGCCTTCTGTATCTCTCCATAATAGTGCCCGTTTTTGTGATTTATTTTATTAAGTTCTTAAATTCTTCCATCATTTCCTTTATTTGGTCGTTCCATCTGGGAGCAGGTAAGGGTTCTGTATTCTATTATTGGGGTATGGATTCTGTCTGCTTCAATGATATTTTCGGTGATTAGTTTTAATTGGTTTTCTATTTCTTCTGTTCCTTGGTTGTTTAGGGATCCAGTTTCTAATGTACTTAAGTGTTCTGTGTAACCATTCTAGTTTGTTCTACTGATGGCTCTTCTTTGTGGAATATTAATTTGAATGGGTGAAGTTGAAATTGTCGTCATTATACTTATATGGTCGGATGGAGTTGCGGGGCCTGGTTCTGTGTGGTGATTTAGGTTCAAGTTTGGGTTCATAAGTACGATGTCAGGAGTTGTCGATGATTGGGCTGTATTAATAATTGAAGGGTTTTTCCTGCTCCGTTTGGTTAGTTTGTGTAGTCTGCCTCTCTGCATCTTGCATTGAGGTCTCCTGTTAATATGGTTGAGGCCTGTCGACGAAAGAGTTTGAGGAAATTTTGAGTTGGCAAATACGAGCGTCTTGGGGGCTGATATGCCCCAGCTATGACCAGATCTCCTGTGGTCATTTTTATTTTTATGGTTAGGTACGACTCTTCTAATTCCTTTACCTCTGTAAAATGGATTCCGATTTCGACACCAATTGCTACACCATCATACCTTGTTTGTGTGTAATTCGTGGTAATAAATTTATAGCTTGGAATTCTTATAGTGTCAATCTCTGTGTTTAGTCCATGTTCGGCTCGAATAATTTCGTCTGCGTCTTCTTTTCTTATTATATTTGAGTATGATATTCTTTTTCCTTGCCAACCGTTTATAATTAGTGTAAATATTTTAATTTTTTGTTGGTACGTATCCATTTTTATTTATTTGTTGTGGTCTCTTCCTCTCTTCGTTTTTTTCGGGCAGCCTGGAGAACGAGTGCGTCCATTTCGTTTTTTCTTAAATTCCTGTTTGAGATGTTCTGACACGATTCAGGGATGATGTGTATCATGCCTTGCCTCAAAACATTGTGAACCTCTGTCTCATCGGCATCTGCCTCATATTCCCACTTGTACTTTCCCTTAACTAGTCCGTTCACAATTTCTTTTTGTTTTGGTAACGGGTTGGCGTGGGAACCGTAAATTTTAATGTTCAAATCTTGTGTAATGAGTTTTGGTTTTTGTTTTGACCTTTCTGGGATCGTCTTCTAGGTTTCTTCGTTGGTGGATTCTTCTTCAGAATCGGCATCCAGTCCGGCTTCGTCTTCTTCCGGGCTCGTATTTTTCGGAGTCTCTCCTTGGGTCATGTTAATTCTGTTTTGCTCGCTCGAAGAAGGGTTCTCCGGGAACCACATTTTTTTATGTCCGTTCTTTTCCTGCATGGTGCTCAATTCGTTTGCGCATGAGCCTGGCTTCGCTATGTTTACAAAGTGTGCGTGAATTATGCAGAGAATTAAGTCTGGCCATATGTTTCCCTCTATATTTACCGTTGTGGTTTGTGTTGGTAGTGTCGCAGGTTTTCCACTTGCAGTTGCTGCAGCGTAGGAGTTAGTTTTTCTTCTCTCTTTTTCTGCGTTTATTTCCAGTTTTTTATTGAATATGAGCTGCTTCTTTATTGGGAAAGACATAGCCAGTGTTCTGTGACATTTACACAGTTTAAGCATTTCCTTACCGTGCTCCTGCATGGTACCACCTGTGGTCTTGGCTTGCGCATTCGGAGCATGCATTCCCTTTGTAATTGCAGTCTTTGGTCAGATGTTTGTCGTGAGCATAGCATGTGAAGCATACTTGCACGGAGACAAATATCTCCCTCTCGATTTGGTCGGGTGTGATTTTAGTGTAGAAGGCAAGCAGTCCATGTTCCGAGGCTTTTGTGGAAATTTCTGTAGATTTAAATACCACTTTGAAGACATGATTATGCTCTTCTTCATTTTGGTTTTTAAATTGGATTATTTTCTCGACCTTCGCATAATCCTGACGTTTTTCTAGCTCTTCCTTGATTTCACTTGGAGTGTGCCCGCCGACCCAGGGATCAAGGCGTCTACAGACCACAGGTCTTTTCGTTTGTACGTCCGGGGGCTTCCGAGGTGAGAGTCCGATCTTTTCCAACTTTTTGGCTACGTTTTCGGTCAAGAGGAGATCTAGGTCCTTTTCTGTGTCGCATAGCGCCCCATAAACGTTGTGCTCGTCTTTTAGTCTAAGGATTATGATCCCAAAATAAGCGTAGATAGTCCTTAGAGCCAATTCGCGAGTTGCTTTCTCCCGGCCAGGAAGATCTTATGGACGCATCTCTTGTCGACTTGAATGAGGAGATTAGTGATGGAGTTTATCTCCTCATCTACCTTTTCGAGATTGGCGTCTTCCTGGTTAGCTGGTTGATATTCGCTAAGTATCTCTCTATATAGCTCCTAGTTAGCTTTTGCATAACTTTTCCTAAGTCGGACGGACTTGAGAATTGGTGCAAACGAGATTGTTGTAAGGATCAGGATATGGTCGCTCGGTGCCACAGGTACGGGCTCGTTCCTGATGTTAAAGGGGAAGTTAGGGCTCGCCAACACTATGTCCGGTTTGGTTGCCGAACGTTGCGTTAGGTAAGTCGGGAAATCCGGTCCTACTCTCTGGAGTCTGTCTCTTTCGAAGAGTAGTTCCAGATTCCTTCCCCTTTGGTCGGTGCGACCGTAACCAGACGCTGTGCATCTGGCGTTTAGGTCTCCACCTAGCAACGCCATTTTCCCTCGCCCAAAGATATTGAAAAAGTCGTGAATCGGCAGGTACTTTCGGTGGGGGGGCTGATAGGCCGCTGCCACAGTGGAGTCTTAATAGGTTACTTCAAGGGGATATTTATTCCGCCTAGGTTGAGCGTAACGTTAAAGGAAAAGGGACAGTCTGGTGAGTAGAATTTTAAAATAATTTTAATGTTCGATTTCAGCTTGTCGCTTGCCTGTTGATGGCCGGCTTATCTTCGCTTATTAATATGGCTTCTAAGATGTTCAGCCTAGCTTTATTAACCTCTTTTCTTTTAATAATGGTGTTTTCAACTACCATATCTCTCGTTAGGTTAATGTTATGTACACTCTCCAAATGATTTTTAGGCCGTTCACTTTGCAGATGCATGGTTAAATGTCTCGAGGGTGTAGTAGTTGCCATGCCAATATATTTTGAGTTGTTATAAAGCTTAGTCTTTATCGGGGCAGATGAACTCGTAAACTATGTTGGTTGACTTGAGATTCGAGGAGCTTAGGCAGCTGTTGTTTTTCACCAGGAGATTTCTGGCTTTTGTTTTTTTATGATATATGATGAGTTGAATTTTATCCATTTGATTTTTAACCTTGATGTTACGGTAAATAATCTCCTTGATGTTTTTTCCTCTATTTTATAGGCCGTGGACATCTAATTTCTGTAATACACTTTGATGTTGTTGACTTCTCCCTGATTACTTTCAGTTTTATCCGTATCTTTGCAATGATTATTTAAAAATGATTGGAGTTGTTTGTCAATCATGCTGTTTGAAAACCCATTGTTCACGAGTGTTTGTTTTACTCGTGCTATCTCTTGGTGGAAAAGTTCCAAAGTAGAGCAGCATTTATGTGCTCGGCGGATGTAAAAGCCGATTATGCTTATTTTATATCTTTCTGGGCATTCACTCTCTGCATCGCCTGAAAAAATAGTTTTCTTTCACTCTGTCAGATCCTCACTCCACTCATTCATAGGTAAAGGAGGCAAAAACATATCAAAACGCTCCGAAGATGATCGAATAAGATTGAAAGCTTAGCAATTTCGTTTGCTTTTTACCAAACACATTCATTTAAAAGAGAGATGAATACATGACAAATGATCCACCATCTACAAGATGGAATAAAAAAGATAGTTAGAAGAAGAGAAAGTTGCCAGAAGAAATTAATTAAGGCAAAATACACAATGGTCTTCAACAAAATTTGCTTTCAAGAAAGACTGCTACCCCCCAACTACACTAATATATATATATATATATATATATATATATATATATATATATATATATATATATATATATATATATATATATATATATATATATATATATATATATATATATGAATGCAATGCCCACAGTAAAAATGAAAAGGTGGTTCCAAGTACTTTCTAACTTTATTTGGTTGAGAATGAACTGAATAAAGTTCGAAAGTACTTGGAAGCACCTTTTCATTTTTCCTGCTGGACATTGCATTCATCGCGAACCTCACGTGCTACTTTGTGAGTTATTCATTTCATATATATATATATATATATATATATATATATATATATATATATATATATATATATATATATATATATATATATATATATATATATATATATATAGATAGATAGATAGATAGATATCTGTACAGACAAACACGAACACTAGTAACGGACTAATCGTTTTTTCACGAAATTCCGTAGCTAGGACCCGAGATTGAAAGCGTAAGTAAGCTCACTAACGTTTTCTCAAAAACAAAACCCATTCATATCCTAATTTTAGAGCTGTTTCTCTTTTAAGAACAAAATGAGAACAAAAAAGAAAGAAAAATCAACTTACTTTGCTGCTATTTCTCTGGTCAGTATGTCCTTTGAGATATTTTGGAGGTTAGTTTTTATAGTTTTTTGTTCATAAGTAACTGCCATATTATTTTTTGTCCCAGCTTACGACTCAAGCCTTTCTGCCTTAATGTAGAATTGCTAGTATCAGATTCACCTTTACAATCTCTAGCACCACCCTTTGGTTTTCATCTAATTATATTGGGAAATATTTTAGCGCATCAATTAAAATGACAGGAAATATTCTTCTCTCACTTTTGCTTAGGGAAGTGATTCATTGCATAAGACGTTCAGGGATCTAACCATCGTCTTTCTTTGTTCGCTAAGAACTAAATAGGGTGGTTACCACCACGACTAAATACAATATCCGTTATCCTTCCCCTCTCTAGCATTAATCTAGTCATTTGTGAAGTAAAATAATAGTAGTACTCGGTCAAACGCAATCCATGTTAAGTTAATCTATGTTACCATTTACCATAAAATTTTAACATTTAATCTTTAGCACGATGCTAGTTGTTTAAAAATTTAGCTAACTAATGTTATTTTTTAACATTAAAATGCTTCTTCTTATTCTTCCTCCTCTTCCTCCTCCTCCTCCTCCTCTTGCTAAAATTTAAATCATATAGAATAAGAGGGAAAATTCTTAAGAAAATAGACTGCTTGACAGTGGATTGTTATAAATGAACTGTTTTTAAATGGGATGTCGAGTGGGCGGATAAATAGCACATGAACTTTAACATACGTACATAAATGCAATGCGATGCAGTTCGCATTTCAAAACTTAAAAGAAAATTGATTACCAAATGAACGGCCAAATCCTACAATCGTTTAACTTAAAAAGGAAATTATGGGTTTTAATTTTTGTGACGATCTGTAAGTGTCAAAGCAATTCGTCGAAGCTACTAAAATAGCAAACCTAATGGTGAGATACATTGCCCAAGGCTTCCCTTTTAAGTCGAAAGATATAATTTATCCTCTATACGATTCGCTCGTCCGTCGGCATCTCGTGTAAAAAGTGCAATTTTAGTCTCCTTAACTCAACAAAGAGTTAGTAGCACTGTTAGAAAGAGTGAAACATAGGGCAACTAAACTAAATTGTGAGCTAAATATAAACCATACGAAGAATGCTTTCTTCCTCTAACCTATTGTCTCTTGCAAGTAGCCGATTCCATGGAAAAATGATCGAAGTATTTAAAATATTAAAAGGACTCACTAATATAAATTATATCCTAAAGTTTGAACTAAAATTACATTAATTATGAAATTTAAAAAAAAAACGTGGAAGAGCCTAACTAGCTGAGAATTAGAAAGCACTTCAATTCATCTTTTTTTATAAATCGACAAGTATGTTTTGATTGTGAATATTAACTAATAGGAGACAGAGATAAGAACGTTCGATCAAAGATTAGGAAGAGTTGAGAAAAACAAGAAACATAAATAAATCAAATGATGCCAGCGATTGTCCTGTGCAAAATATGTATACAAATGCATTTTTTGGATTCCTTTCTGACCGTCCCATTCCTTTTAACATTAGCAGGCGAGGCTCTACGAGAGAAGATCTGTCCTATCCCCACTTTTATAGGACTAAGCAAATTTTAGCTATGATAGAATCCAGCATAACTCATTAGCACACACATAGATATGTAATTAGTAAGCTGGTTAATCTGGTAGTTTCTGATGTATTTGCTGTTGGTTTTAGACTTTGTTGGCCTTAGATCTTTAGTTATTCCAATTGCTGTCACTGCATTGTGGTTCGTTATAGAACCATTACAAACAAAGAACCATGCTTTTAATTTTGGTACACATAAAAATAAGTGTATCAGCAGTTCTGGACCTAACATTAAAATTAACCGCATGTAATTAGGAATCCTACAATTATAAGGTTCCTCATTGGATTAGTCTGCTGATGTAGTTTGTTTTGCTAGAACTTTCCATACTATCTATGGCTGAACTTCAATGGATCTTTTGATCTTTGCTAGTCATCATTCTGCAAATTTTATTCTTTCTTATTATTATTCTTGTTATAACTAAAAAGTGAAAACCGACGAGGTTAGTCTCATCCATTTTTTTAAAACTCTTTGATGTTGTTCGCATGTCTCCGGCGGGCCTCCCCCTGATACTGGGCCTTGCCTTCTGCTACTTCTTCCTTTTACATTGTTGTTGTTGGGGGGATGAGGGTGTTTTATTCTGTTTACTGTTTGTGAGGTGTTGTTTATTTTGCTGGGGGTTTTTAAGTTAGACGTATAATAGGTTAAGTATAATGTCCGCGACTTATGCCCTTGCTGACAGTCGTCAGAAACGTCCCCATCGGATGTTAATTGAGATTGATTTTTTTAGATATATTTTGATGGGCATTGGCAGACTTTTAACGCATCCTATAGGAATAGACCCTATAGAAAATGGTCTATTTCTATGGTTCTTCCTTTCACACAACATCATCTTCAGCTGGCGAGTGTTCAATCTCAGTGAGCGTGGACATGAAACTTAGAGCGGCGTCATGAGCTGACCTCCCAATGGGCGGATATGCTGATACTCACCACCGCTCGGGTATGTAGCTTCATACGCGTCATCACACACATAACCAATCACAACACAGCTATCATTTCCTTTCCAACCTTCACAGCACAATATGCCTACTCTCTCTCTCTCTCTCTCTCGGGAGAAAAGCTGAAGGATATGGACTTCACTGAAGGGGAAATAAAAAAGAAGATCAGTGACCTAATGACGAACAAGTCACCTGGCCCGGATGGGTTTCTACCTAAAATGTTGAAAGAAGTGCGCGATCAAGTGTCACGACACCTGAGCGCAATCTTCAACATGTCAATCCGGACCGAATGCGTTCCTAGAGACTGGCATGAAGTGGAGGTGACTCCTATCTTTAAGATAGGAGACCGTAGCCAACCGTCAAACTACCGACCTATCAGTCTGACTTCGATAGTCGGCAAACTCATGAAAAGCACCATGGTGGACAAAATGACGTCGTATTTAGAGTCAAACCTGCTACTGAGGAGTTCCTAGCACGGCTTCCGAAGGCAACGGTCATGCCTGACGAACCTTGTGGAATTCTTCCACTTCGTCTTCAGTGAGCACGATCACGACAAGGCGGTGGATGTGGTCTACTTAGACTTTCAGAAAGCCTTTGATAAGGTACCACACCACCACCTTCTCCGAAAAGTGCGAGCGCTGGGCATAGACGGAAAAGTAGCCGGCTGAATCGAGAACTGGCTAAGTGGCAGACAGCAACTGGTGGTGGTGAATGGACAGGCTTCTGAGTGGGTGCCCGTTACTAGCGGGGTGCCTCAAGGTTCTGTCTTGGGACTACTACTATTCATCATCTACGTCAACGACATGGACGGTGACATGGTTGCCAAGATTTCCAAATTTGCCGACGATACCAAGCTTGGTATAAACGTTGCAAAGGATGGAAATACTGCCCGCCTGCAGGAAGATCTTGGGAAGATTGGGGAGTGGTCGGACACGTGGCAAATGCCTTTTAACGTGAACAAATGCAAAGTGATGCATATCGGCCACAGAAACCCCCAATCTCAGTATATCCTTAAGGGCACTGCTTTTGAATCCACCTACACTGAGAAGGACTTGGGTGTAACAATCACTAGTGACCTCAAGTTCTCGAAACAGTGCATTGAGGCGGAGAAAAAGGCCCAAAGGATGCTAGGCTATATAAAGCGCCAGTTTGGATATCGGAACAAGGAGATTGTACTTTGTTTGTACAACTCACTTGTCCGACCGCACCTGGAGTATGCTGTACAATTTTAGAGTCCTTCTGTTCGAAAGGACATCACGGAATTGGAACGCGTACAAGCCAGGGCAACCAAACTGATTCCTTCTATCAGACATAAAAGTTATGAAGATAGATTAAGGGAATTAGATCTGTTCTCGTTGGAAACCCGTAGACTGCGTGGTCAGCTTATCGAAGTTTTCAAAATACTTCGAGGGTTTGACAATGTTGACTACGGGGATATTTTCACACTTGTTGAGAGCAGAACGAAGAAATCACGGCTTTAAACTTGAACTGAAGCGTTACAACCGCGATCTGTGTGGAAAGTTTTTCACGTACAGTATCTGCGGTAGTTGGAACGCACTTCCATTGAAAGTTGTCAACAGTGAATCTGTTGACCAGTTCAAGTCAAGACTAGACAGCGTCTTGAAAAATGGCCGTGAAAGGACGTAAAGCATTTGAGCAAAGATGTGCCCGCTCGACTGCTAGTCCAAAGGTACCCTCATTGAATGGACCGTAAGATCTTCTAGGGTACCTTCTTTTCTTGTTGTTACTCTCTCTCTCTCTCTCCCATTGGTTCCGGAATCCTGCCAATAAGGTACTATGGTCCCGTATGGGGTTGCTCATATATAAGTACCCTTAACGCGAAATAGGTACCATCCTTCCCGACCTGGTGCCATCAAGAGTTCCATCACAAGGAACGAGATCCCTCGTTCCGCAGGACAAAATCTCCCCGACCAGAAGATGAAACGAAAATAAAGATCAGTATGATGATCGCTGGTGAGCCTGAATGCATCAGGTAAAAACATTCGTCACCGTGGCAATTCCGTGTCATGGCCGTGTGCATCCAACTACCCATCGGTAGGTCAGAGGAGAATAGGCGTGTTTGTTCCGCTGTGAAGACGGGAAGGAAAGATAACGGCGTTGCGATCGCCAATGTGTATGAAGACATGTGTAAGATCTACCTATTCCCCACCAATCGGTCACCATAACTCTAGATGCGCTGACGTTCGTGTCCGCTCTCTCTTTGGATTAAACCAGAAACCTTGACGTTAGAAAACCAACGCAGAATCGACTAGGTGAGCGAGAGTTCCTTTCATCCGACCGCTGGACAAAGGCGTCTCCAAGGAGCTTCCACCGATCACGGTGCTGGGCATGAGACTGCTACGTTTCTCCTTCCGTTGAGCGAATTTCACCTCCTACCATTTTCAATGTCGTGTTCTGATTATCTTTATACATAAAAATGCCCAGTTTAGTATATCTTTAGTCCAGGTCCAACTTGCCTCGTTTCTTCTAGGAGTGTTCCTCCCCATCTGCAATTCAGATTTTTTATTCCTTGTACCATATGTTACCCGTATCTGTGTATCTTTCTTTATTTCTCTGATTTGTCCTATTTTTGCCTCCATTTTGCCTCTAGAGTCTAAGTTTTTCCTCCATAATTTAGCAGTGATAAAATTCATTCATTTAATACTTTAACTTTTAAGCATAGAAACTTGTCGCTTCTATTAAATGGCCCAGCTTTTGTCACTCGATTCGCGACTTCTGCCACATTAAAGATTTATTAACAATAGCTACAGCTTTTTTTAAAATGGCAGACCGTAGTTCGCCGTTGGTGTTCGTGCAATCAGTCGATACTGGTATACACAGACGGGAGAGGCCAGTTGAGATCCGTAGGAAGAGAGAGAAAGGTCGCTCTCACGCTTGGCAGAGAACGAGTAGAGACATCGCCATGGCTGGCGGAGATGTTGTCATCTCGCCATTTTGACCAATGAGCCGTGTTGAAAATGTTGATAGTAGAATTTTACCGTCACAACTTTACATAAAATAATATAATGGTAATTACTCAAAGTGAAGGTTACAAAGCGCTTCCACCCCCACCCACTCATCCCACACAAAAGAAGGTGCCAGGTTTAGCACGGAAAGTCACGCTGCACTTGTTATCTGGAGAACTGCGGGTGCTCTGTACGAGGTGCACTCGTTGGTTTTCGCTTCTTAATTTTAAATTGTAAAAACAACTTACAAGAAAGCTCAAGGTCAAATCTTACGGGACTTCTTTCTCACCTTCATTCTCATTAATTAATTGGTTAACTTAATTTTATGCAACCACACCTTGTAGTATGCCATCTCTCCAAGAAGTTTTAATATTTACTACTCCCGTGATGCGGAAAGGGTGGCTCTTCCTTGAGCCACTAAGTGTTTTCATATTCGCTGGTTGGTAATAAATAGAGTGCTACCATTTCCCTGTCAGTGATTACCATTCTGATCTTTATGTTATTTTTTTATCCATTTGGGGTCCCCGCAAAAATTGAAGGGATGGCACCGTTAATAAAATAAGTTAAAGTTAATTTTTATTGTGAAAATTTATGACACTCTTATTAGTTTTCATTTATTTTCTTATTTCCTTCTTTTTTTCATCCTTTTTTGCGCCCCGTTATCGTTCGACTAGCTATCCTTGGCTTATCATTCAGTTATTTTGATCCCTCAGAAGAGGTTGTGAGGTGTAGTTGAGCAAGTATGCTGCAGCTGACATCTGTTGGATTGCGTGTCCTCTCCGACATAACGCCCTTTGGTCGATATGCTGCTATATAATATATCTTCCACACATTTTTACCTTCTCTATCTTCCCCCCTTTTTTTACAGATCTTTCCTTATAAACCTTCTAGTTGAGGAGCCTTCGTTGATTTTTTACTCTTACTTTTAAATAACTAAAAACTTAACCCGTGAGAGGGGCGCGTTCTCCTTAACACTCCATATGGTGTTTACTTTTAACTAATCCACCCTTAGTGAGGTTTAGCCACATTAAGTAAGGTAAGTAGAGTTTTTTTTAATGGGTGTGAAACCTTGGTGTAACTCAGCCTAGCCGTGGTGTCACTACAGAAAAAAAGTGTACCTAGAAATTTGTCAAACAACTGGTAATTAGACAAATTATAGTTTGTACATGTGTCATGATGCACACGCGCAACCAGAATGATTCACTATCGATCATGTTCATATATCTCACAGTAAATTGCGTCACTACCTGGGCATCTGTAGTGACAGGTTTCGGCATATTGGCGCCATAATTTATACTCCTACGGTTTATGACCGTCCAGTCCTTGTCACTGCCCACCAATTTCATGACTCATAAGGTGACCGGTACATTCATGGAGATGTTGACGAGCGCTTTGAGAGTTAGGTTTGACAGTCTGTTCCAGGAAGGGGTTTAAATGACCTTCAAGGTGGAACAGCCTAGCTCTAGATTGGCTATTGACAAGGGAAGGGTGAGGGCAATCTTAACCAAAGAAAGAGTAAGTAGGCGAAGAACACGCACAGCGTTGATCTGATCCGTAACTCCAGGCTCTAAGAGAGGACCATATTTCATCTTCACTCGTGGAGTTCAAATTCGCCATACTGCTCACACTTTTGTCTGTTGCGAGGACTAAATATCTTGAAGCTGTCTATAACAGCAGGCTCAGGAGACGTTGGTGGATCTCCTTGCAGGTCTCTTTGCAGTAGGCGACGCCATCGATTCTTCCCTATCATATGCTTCTCAGTAAAACCCACAGAGTTCAGCACGATACTTATGTCATTCCTCCTTCAAGTGCTTCCAAACAATTGAGTTCTTAGCAACCGACATCAATCGCATCCTGCAAACAAAAACTACAGGTTGAACCTCAACGAAATTCAAGTCACTTCGCTGTAATAGCTTGAACATGACAGACAACAAATTCATAACGCAGATAAGTAATTGTAGATTCATAATAAAGTTGATCTTCATGGTCTGGCTCAGTATACCGGTAACTGTAGGGTCGGTAAACTCGTTTAAAAAGTATGTGCCATCCAATGTACTGTGAAGTTAGACAAGGCAGCAACAACAGCCTGAGCGCACGACAGCCAGCGCATCTTTCAAGTTAGGATAAGCTGCTTCTGCTTGATACGGAAAAGTCTCTGATATCCGCCAGTTTAGACAAGCGCAAAGTAGAAAGGGTGAACTTCCACAGATGAATGAACAAACGCTACGTTTTACGCAACGTCTAGAGGGTCTCGGCGTAGTACGTCGCAGCCAAAGCGGTTCTCTATACAAAACAGTGTATGCTGATCATGGTGGTGCTAATTTTATTCTCTATCTGCTTGGCAACGCCGTTGACGCGGCCGCACATGGTAGCGACATGATCAGAAAGTAAAGGCTGTAGTCAGGGGCGACGTGCTTGCAATTTGACCAGATTGTTGGCAGTAGCATCTTTCGGATAAACGCGACGAATGTCCAAAAGCTTATTATTGACCTTTTCGGTAGAATCAACGTATCAATAAAAGGTCACAAAATGCTGAAAGACATTGATATCAGTGGATTCATAAATCATCGATAATCAGAATTTTCTTCACTTAGCGTCAGACATGATCTAATTGT
The DNA here is from genome assembly GCA_963969495.1 of Ceratothoa steindachneri. NCBI lineage: Eukaryota > Metazoa > Arthropoda > Malacostraca > Isopoda > Cymothoidae > Ceratothoa > Ceratothoa steindachneri. Next base: position 195,819,495 of record OZ018322.1, read on the forward strand.
TGAGATGAGAGGAGAGCAGTTGAATAGATTTTATAACAGCTTAAATGCTGGTGTGTTCATCAAGTCGCTACTTAAGTCCTGCAGCGATTCCAGTTTGCGGTTGGCAATCTCTTCTTTGACGAGTCATTAAATTATCCGAATAGACTGAGCAGCAGTTTCATTGATGCACTTGACTTGATCCAAGTAGCCGTGGTGGAGCCAAAAGGAGCGTGGCAGCTGCCGAGATGGTCGTGCCTCTTTATTAGTGTGTGTTTTCAACTATTTGGAGAGCAGCAACTTGCGCTTAGGGCAGACAGTTTCACTCACGTGTTGTCCATTGGCTTTCACGACCACAATGTTCATTGGGGAGATGCCTCAGATAACGCCGTGAGACGCCGGATCCTGCTGAAAAACAGCCACATTGAGATCCTTTCCATGGAGTTAGAGATTGTTAGGTTATTTAGAATTGAACTCGTGCTTGAGAAAAGCAGACTCGACAGACGTAGGAGTGTATACTATGATGATATGGAAACGTTTTGGGGAAACTGAAGTGGGAACAGACCTAGTAGGATTGTTAGATGACATGGGCCTAATGTTTCGAGCTGAAAACCAAGTGTATAGTGGCATAAATAACATGTGATGCAAGATGAAAATATATCAATATTCATATATACCCAAATATATACATATATTGACAAATAAATTAATTACAATCATAAAACAAATAATAAGATATCAAAGAACATTACAAAATAACATGATTAATAATATAACAAAAAAAAACATATCAAGTAAAAAATATGATATTAAAAGAACATGAGAGAATAATCAATTAAAACAGATATCGAACAATGAATATAAGCGCTGAACAAAGAAGGGCCCACCTAAGAATCTAAACCAGCGACTTCAACATCAGATTATAATTAATAACTAATATTCATAATATTAAATTTTAATAACGTATCCTAACCTAGAATAATAGAAACATGATATGAATATAAAAACATTACAATGTGAAATAAATAACTATTTCGAATATAATCAAAGATACCAACGTTAATTTGACAGAGATGGATAAACTGACAATCGCTCTCAACAATTTCAAGAACACGATGTTCCCTCCATTACTTAGGGAAAGATATATAGTTTTTATTGATTGCATAATTTCTGAGGATTAACCCCAAATTTCTTTTACACACGCTGGATTTGCCCTCCAAAATCATGGTTTAACTCCCGAAAAGAGGTGTAATTTTTACATCAAGATTCACCTGATTATAAGCCTCTGGATAAGTCATCAGATAGATCTCGATTTGAGTCGGCTTGGCATTGAATACCGTATTTTACAGCGACGATGGGTTCAGATACAAATTTAGACTGTGTTCTCACTGACATAATCATCAAACAGTGCAAATCAATGTAAAATTGGTATTAAAACGACAAATGTTGTCTTTCGGGGTGGTATTTTCCTTAACGCCACTGACTTGTGAGTCTCTTTTCAAATAAACCTTTCTGGAGGAGATTCACTCGATGGTTTTTATTTTTTTATAAATAAAAACAAATTATTCGTGAACGCCGTTTGTTGCTGTTCCAATTAGCGTAGCCAGTTAACAATTCCTAAGGTATCAGAATCGCTTTCCGTGTCCTAAAAATAGCACCCCACCTAAAAATCAATCCATTTCGACCAAAGATGCACAGAAACACCGCGAAAGCGAGGACCGAGCTAGTCTCCAGTCTCTGATTTCGAGATAGAGTTTCATTTTAGGTCCTTATTGCATTAGCACAGGCAGAACACACTAACTCCCGTTACTGACCAAAGATTCCGAAATGGTAGCTCACGGCATCAGAGATAGTTCTATCCCTCGATGAATCGGGATCGTTTAAATCAGTCTATATTCTGCTTGCCTGTCTATCGCCTGCCTGTATGTTGCTCATATGTATTGGTAAGCCATAAAATGGCTTTTTCAGTGGCCGCAAAAATCTTAAGCGAAAATGAGAAAGTACATCGATTCCCGATGTTACTAATGTTTCTCTTTTCAGAGGATTTAGCGGAATAAAATTTGAGGTATATGATTAATATCTTCTAGTTAGTTAATATACAAAGTTATTAAAGTTCCAAACTTCGCCTATTCAAAACTACGCTAAAATTTGCATCGAAAGTTTATTTCTTTTGACATGAGGAGAGCGTGTTTATGAACACATTCGAATTTTTCTTATGGTCGTTTCTTTGCCTCTTCCGTATGTCTTATCTCCTTATCTTATCGCAGGTTTTGCGGTATTGATACTAATTTAGTAAAAATATCCATATTTGCAATTGAAATTTACACCTCATGGAGGAGCTTTCGTAGCTTATAGGATAAAGCGCTGAATTTTTGTGCCTAGATACGGAGTTCGAGTCCTGGCGTGAACGGGCACAAAATTTCAGCACTTGTTGTGAACTAGCCATTAATTGGCGGTGTGTATCATATAAGTGAGTACAGGGAGCTCCATCCACATGCGTTATCACATAGCCGATCACATCGTAGCTCTCTCTTTTTGACACCCCTCTCCGCGAATAAAACACATCACTCTTCCTCTACAAAAACAGGCGACGGTGGACTGCAGTTACTCTTTGGGTCTTGATGTTTGGTAAAAAAACAACAACAGCAATTCCACTCCTGTTCTCTCCTCCCCCACCAAGCACGGAGCGCTGGTGCCCCCCAGCTTGACGTCGATTGTCATTTTGATCTATATTTGAATTGTGTTATCAGGCCATGGGACCTTATCGACAATTGAAAGGGATAGCTGTCGCAATCAGCTAATATTCAGGGGCAGCATAGCAGAAAATAGATAAATATAAGCTCACCGCACAAAACCTAGTCACCTGGAACGGGAGCGTACTTACTCTCGGGTGATACCTTCAGTGGCCTGAATAATAGCTACGATTCTACGTGACATGGATTGGATAAAGTTCAGGATGTAGGAGACATGCAAGTTCAGCCAATCTTTCATCAAATAATTGTGCAATTCGACCAGATTGCGTAAATGCCGTCCCTGATATTTGACAGTTTGTTCCAAGTAGACTTTCGAGGATGTTCAGACCCGGTAATTTTTCCTGCCAGTCCAGATGTGTGATTATTTCTGAATGTTCATCATGCCAGTCCGTCTTAGTTCTAACCCTGTAAACGCGGGAGTTATTACCGTGGAAGACAGGAATTGGAATGTTAAGTTCCGTGTTAAGATAAAGGACAAACAGCAAAACCTGGTTGTCTAGCAGATCGATGTAGGCATACTGGACAAACTGTTTTTCATCTAAACTAAATAACCCATTTCTGTATAATTAAAACATCCCCAGTACATCACAAAGCCTTTTCCAGCTTGAACCACCTCCCACACGCAATCTTCATTGAAGGCCTCACGACGCTGGGCATCATTCATATATAGGCAGAAACGTGAATCATCTCACCAGATAACGCGTTTCCAGTCCTCCACGGAACACTGCCCGTGTCTTCTCACCCACTGTAGCTGGTTGACTTTATGGACAGACAGGATAAAAGGCCTCTTGCGTGCCACTCTGTTCCATATGTTCATACTATACAGTTCTCTTCGAAGTGTTCTTTCCTTAATTGGTGCCGGATGACCTTGCGTGACGTCTTGCAGGAATTTCTGAGAAGTGATTTTAGCCACAAGCCGTGAAATAGTCCGGCGTCCCGGCCAATCAGTATCGTCTTTCGCCCACAATTCTGGCGTGAATTTCCTGTCTACTGTGATTTTTGCCATTGCAGCTAGACCTGTATGCAAATTCCGTTACATGCTTCACGGGATGGCCTTCGGAACTCCCAAATATAATCTCTCCTTTTTGCCAATCAGTAACATCTGCATTGCCTCCATTTTACACACAAAGTACGATACAGGCACTCTTCCGTACCACCTTTGAAAAGTCTCTGAAACTAGGCGCATACTTCCCATATAGTAACTTCACAATTTTTCTCGTTCAATGCTTACTTCAGGCATGTAGTTTAAACTACTATAAACATGCCATGTGACTAATTGTTTGTCCGGTGAGCTTATAAATATCTAAACATGGGCGTCATCATTTGTTTTAATAAATCTTAAAAATTCTATACATATACTATTATTATATGAATGAAACTATTATGACTTAAGCCCGTGTAGAAGTCGACTCTTTTTTTTTGCTTTTGATTATTTTTATGAACTTGGGTCTGGAAATTTATAATTTGCATTTCCGACTCTAGAAATGAGGGGATGATGTATTTGTTTTTGTAGTTTTGGTTAGCTTTATTTAGCTTATCTTTTTATTTGTCTTACTTTCTTCTCGTTGATTCATTGCTAAAGAAGGTTCCATCGGAGATTATATTAATTTTTATTCTCTCTTCACTTAAAAGAAAAAGCTACTCATTTTATAAGTAAAGTAAAAGACAATTTGATACTCAATCCTATTATATTTTTTCCCTATCTCTTAATTGTTCTGTGGTTATGTTATTATAACCATTGGCGCTCACCAGACGATGTGGCTTGCCATATTTTATAGTTAGGTCTAATAATAAACGCAAGATCACTAGTGTTTTGGTCATATAGGACGCAATTCTGAGTAAATCCCTTAAGAAAATGAAGTTGGCTCCTTCTGATATTTGCTTATAAACGTGTCAAAGAGTTCCACCATGTTATCTTTAACCTGTGTTACAAATTTCATTTTGGGAGATTTCTCTTGGAAGGATATTACTTATATTTTATTAATGAAAGGAACAGGTGAAACTTCCTCATTTCAGCAAAAATTAGCTTGTCAATTTTCTCTTATCCTAGAGTAGGGTTTTATTCAATCCGGAACTTATATTCATATCCAAAATTTGTCTTATTCTTAGCTTATAGCTTAGGGTATATAAACTCAGAGGGAATCATTCTATAACTTCACTTAGTGACAATATTATCGAGGATGCATTATTATAATAATGACATATAGGCATAGGATAACATGTCATACATATGAAATATATTAATCCATGACAGCCAAAGTCGGTTGTACTCTCCTCAGGTTAGAAGATGGACTGATGCCTTTCTATTGAATAAAGTGCCCTGAAAACGGGGGGCAATCAAGTAAAACTTGTGGAAAACGGGCATCAGGAAATCTTCTCAAGAAAACGAGGCTGATTTTTCCCCATATGCATGTGAGCAGTAGCTTAAGATTGCGACAGGCAAACTCTCGTTGCCTTCTTCTCTAGCGCTGAAGCCATGAACCCGACAAGAACAGGTATGGGCGAATCACCTCCATTTAAACACCAACAGATCTAGCTGGACGATTAACACATAAAAAGCAATCCACATCGACGCCCCACACCTCTGAATGGTTGAAAGCAGAACAGATTTTACGCTGGCTTTATGGTCCTAGAGCGAAGGCCGCCATGCATGCCCATTTTTTTAGGTTATTCTATATTCATTTTTCTTTTAATCTATGCCTACGACCTGATTATTCTCGGTTTTCCTTCTTAAATACGCTTGTAAAAATCTTTCGTTGAGTCAGAATTTTTGTAATCTAGTGGCCCAAATTTTGATTCCATCGTGATTGCCCAAAGTCCATCTAGTTCACTTTCCTCCTCCTCAAGAACACACACCAAAAGGATTAGTTCAAATCATATTCATTATCAGCCATCGCATCTCTACCTTTTGATCTCGAAGACACTCATTCACTGCTTGTTTCTAAAACTTTGCTTTAAGGTTTCAAAAGAGGCTTAATGCAGTTGGCCATATGTAGATTTTCTAAGAGCAGGGCTTCTAATAATACCATTGCAGGTGTCAACATGTGTAAAACATCTTGGGTTGATCGTAATGATGCATGTAGTTGTAATTAATCTGAGCTTTCTTCCGTGAGCTGCTGTTTATACTGTAATTTTATCTTAAAAATAAGTTGTACACTCACTTCTCTATGCACAAATTTCCTCTTGCACTCCATTCACCCATCCCTATCATATAATACAGTGGAAGCAGCGCGGTGTGGTCACCCGGATCCTATAGAAAGACATCCGTGTGCAATTTTGTAGACGCACATTAATCAGGAGTCGTGTTCAACTTCACGAAGGAGAATTATCATCATTCACCTTTTGCATGTATCAGCTCATCTCTTATACAGGGATTACTGATTTACGGCTGCTGATGGGAATGTCAGATGGATGCGGGCACCTGCATGCTATAGACACACCAGGAACACGGGGAAGATCCACTGATCTTCCCAAACACGCAAGGATGAGTCCTATAAGGACCCTTGTCAGCGTCCACACATGCAGAGCACAACTGAGGAGATTAGATATCCAGTTCAAGGCCCCAACGTACGTAAGACTTGATTCAAGAAGAGGGGACGATTAAAACTGTAATATGGCAACCTTGTAAACTCTGCCGAAAAAGGAAGGCACGTTTAGCAAGCGTTAAAAGCCCTGCCCCTTCACAGCGGAAGCTTTAGCTGGATAAATTTATTGATAAGAGAGATGCTAAAACAAGGACCGGCCGATATGCTGATGCAGCATATCTACGACTTTTCCTAGAAAGGATCTTCATGCGTGCCAAAAATACTGGAGGACAGCCACTTACTAATCCATAACTACCACCATCCCTCGGCTGGTGCGTCGAATTGGAGCAAACACTGGGTCAAACACAGGCCGCTCGCCTGCGTCCGCGAAACATGATTAACCAATTTCCATTGTACCGTACCCGGAACCACTACTCAACATGTCAACCCATAATAACCTCCCCCCCTCCCTTTCAGAACCAGTTTTCACAAGAACATGTGAGCTAATATTCGTCACTCACGCGGGGCCAGAAACCCTTCCACGCGCCTTACAGACCCCATTCTGCTAGAGGCTGGAGCACTCAATCAATCTAGATTACTTCCCTGAGTCTATCTACCTACTACAATAATGCTTCGCCATCCCAGATCAAACAACTCTTTTTCAAAAATTAAAGTTATATTTTATTTTCCTATCTTCTTTCATCAGGGGAGTATAAAGTTTTGGTTAATAATAATTAATCATTGTGTAATATTTAACAAGCATTTATTTTTATTTTTGCCCCCAAGAACTTCCTTTAAAAACAACCAAATTTTAAACTATAAGATATGTAGGTTCTCATAAAATCAGCTTAATATTTAAAATAAATATATTCTTCATTTAATGCTCTTTCTGTCTTTTTGATAAATAGAGAATCCTTATTGAAGATTAAATGATATTGAAATTTGCATTCGATAAACTGCAGGCCAAATACAAAGAATACTTGGATATTTAACATATGACTAAAAGTGTTTACAAACGGAGATGAAATTTTTTTTTAGTGGTCATATACGAGCAGGTGAGGCTATGCTGTGTAATGTTTACAATTTTGATACAGATATTTTTTTGAGGAATCATTTTACATTTCCTTTAAAGATAATATACTGGTAAGTTAATAAAACTAGTAAACAATATGTTGAAAACACATTATAATAATTAATCTATCTAGTTTAAACGAGTAAGACATTTCTCTGGAACAATTTTTGCGAATTTTGAACAATTTCCCGTCTACTAAAGTAACAAAAGTTATAAAAGATAAATAAATTTCAAGTATACTCTAATAAAATAAAGTTTCTTAATTTATTTAACTTATCGAGTTTTATAATTGATTTTCTTCTTTATAGATAACTAGACCTTTGTTTTATTAACGTTTGCGTAGCGCACTTAGCCTGTGGAACCAATTTAAATAAATACAAACATCTATCCACATTGTGGATAAATAATCCTAAGCATAACAGACATTCAAAAAAAACGTTTTCGTACTAACAAAATTAATATTAATAACTCAAAAGTCAAATGTATCATCCTTGTTCAAATCTATTCTCAGAATACAACTCGAACCTTCCCGTTAAACATTAGATTTCAGTAGTGAAATGTGGACTATAAATATATTGTTCAATGCATTTATAAAAATAATGATTACAAGGCAATCTTTGTGATAGAAATATAAGCGGCAACTATTTTTACTAAACACCTGTGAGATAAGTTTCCAGAAGCCAACATAGTACATGTTCTATACACCAGTAACACACATTTCCTCTCATGGGAACACTTTAAAGTGTCCTAGTTTGTGAAAACAAAGAACACATATTCCCTCGAATGAATGAACTGAAAGGTGATGTAATAATGTTGAGAAAACGACGTCATGGGAGTTTAGGGAACAAAATTATCAATAAAGGAATTTTATAATTCAGGAAGTAGACTTCGTAAAGTAGATTATCTTTTAGAGAAAAGAGTATTTGAAAGTTAGATTATGATATTTTGGGGACTTATACTTCAGCAATCTTGTAATAAGAATATTGCCAATAGTAACTTTCTTCCTAATTAAAATATTTAGGCCCATTATACTTTTCTTCGTTTGCAATCAAACTTTCAGTGGAATATACGGAAATAAATGCTTTTTTCCTTATCAATACTATATAATAAATACCATATATTTGGTATAATAGTTAACCTATGGATTCTATTTAATGGGTGATGTTGCCATATTTGGAGTATGATTTAAATTAACATTAGTCGAGGTTGTCGGAAGGTCTTCATAGGGATCGGGCATTGATGTTTGTGGATCATTATTTGGGGTGAGCTTCGGTTGTGGATTGGAATCCATAGTTTGAGTTTTGGCTAGATTTTCTGTCTCCTTGGTTAGATTCAGTTCTTTCTTCTCTCCTTTCCCCGAAGGCTAGAAAAAGACGAGAGAGAGAGTCAACAAGTTCCTGTCTATCTTTTGGGGGGCGAGAGGGATTAAAAAGACTCCTAGAATGATTTTAGTCAGTTCATCATATATTTTTTTGTATGTATTTCCTCAGTTTTACTCTCCTCACTCTTTTTTTGTCTGAAAAATCTTTTAGCCATATACACACACGAGTATACAAATAAAGATTCATCTGTCGTACCATTCTAAAATACAATAGCTTCCAGTAGTCTCCTCTTTAACTAATAGAGCTTCACACCTTTCAAAGATTTTTTCTTTCCACCAGTTATCGATCGAGGCCAAGATCTACCTCCCCCCCCCTCTCCACTCCCGAAAAAACAAACAACAACAACAAACCCAAGATGTAAACTCTTTATTTTTAATTTATCATGTCCAAACGTAGTTGTAAACTGTAGTGTTTTTAGCGATTTTTGTCTAATTTCGAGATAAGATATGGGCTAATGGGAGGATATATATATATATATATATATATATATGGCAATCCATTTACATTAAAACTTTACACACTGATGTACAGACTCACGTGTTCTGACCGCAACAGCCATTGATTTCGCACAAAAACATCGGTTCCCATGAAACTGCCATTTAACCATGTCGTTCTATTTTGTTTATTACCGCCAATCTGTTAGACTGAATCATATAAGGTTCCTTTTCTCACCATCTATCTATAAAGTTCCTTTGATAGATAATCTGTGATCTCTCTTCTCTCTCTCTCTCTCTCTCTCTCTCTCTCTCTCTCTCTCTCTCTCTCTCTCTCTCTCTCTCTCTCTCTTACTCTCTCTCTCTCTCTCTCTCTCTCTCTCTCTCTCTCTCTCTCTCTCTCTCTCTCAAACACACATCAACGAACATTCATTTCAGAAACCCCATTGGTCACGCCCAAATTCTCTACACATATAAAACAATCAGACATTAAACACAGATACACATTATTCACACAGTCGATCAGATCACTTGGTCTTAGTTGTGCTTCATCCGCCTTGGTGGATATGATTCACATGCTCCAGCCATTCATCTTATTAAACTTCCAGTTCAAAATAATTATTTTCATCAGCTTGTTTGTAAATTCAAATGCGAACTTATTTCGTGGACACCCTCAAAACGAACTCAAATCCCGAACTTGGATTCATGTAGCAGAGAAGAAATATTTGTTATTTGTTACAACTTGCAACTCGTAACCCCTGCCACAATCAAGCATTAACCCCTTTTCTCGCTATCTCTCTCTCTCTCTCTCTCTCTCTATATATATATATATATATATATATATATATATATATATATATATATATATATATATATATACAGAAGAACTTCATAATAGGGTAAATTTATTTCAAGATCCTAAACTACACCTTAGTAGAAGCAGTTTATTACATTACAGGAATAATTTCCCTTTCTTTTACCATCTTCAGCTGTACAACGAGAAGACTGGACACAAATGCTTTATATATAGGAGGGGATGTGGGAAGGATCACAGCGAAGGGAAGGGGGAGCAAAAGAAAGCATCGATTAAGGAACAAAAAACAGAACGATTTTTGAAGTAAGTTTTTAACCGAGAGAATTTTTAATAACTTTGCTAAATTTAAATGAAGCCTCAGACATATTGTAATTTTGGTATTTGTTTACTTAATATTGACCTAATTATGCGTCTTTTGTAATAATTATCAGAGATATAGACTAGTTTAGCATTAATAAAATCAATATAGTGTTTACAATTACTTGTTTGTTTAAACAAATTAGAAGCTAAACTTCCTCTTCTTGTATCTACTCTATACATGCGTTTATTAAAGTTCCCAGTTTTCCCTACATAAGATTTCTTGCAATTATTTCATGGAATGAGATACACTAAAAGCTTTTGGTTACGTGGTTTGTTATTTAAAAGAGTTTTTTATAGTCTGATTATATTTAATGCCTATCGTAATATTGATATTTCTGGCGAAGTCCTTTAAGTTGGCAAATTGTGGGGCGATAGGTAATACAGGGTGAGGCAGAAAGGACGAATTTCTTTAAATAGGCATTACTCAGCCCCAGGGGGAGGGACATATGTTCGACAGGTACCATTCTTTCAGTGGCGTCTAAGCATTTTTTCTTTTCAAGTGAAGAAGTTATGGCGATGTGGCAGGATGGGGCGACGGCACACACAGCAAGAAGATCAATGGACGTTCTTCACCCTCTCTTCGGTAACCGCCTCATTTCCAGGTTTGCTGATACTCTTTGTCCCCCTCGGTCCCTTGATTTACCAATGTGTGATCATTTCTTGTGGAGAAACCTCAAGGCACGTATGTATGAGCATAAGCCCATACATTGACGATTCGAAGGAATCTATTCGCGTGTAAGTCGACCAAATCGATAGAGCAATGCTGAAAGAGTGGAGGCCAACTTCCAAGAACGCCTTCAGAAATGCATCAATGAAAATGGACACCACAAGAGAGATGTTGTTGTCCACATTTGATTTTATCAAATGTTGATTCAATACGAACACAATAATGTCAATAAATTTTTTGGAAGTTAAAATTAATGATTCTTTGAATTTTTCAAAAACGTCCGTCATCTCTGCCTCAACCTGAATAATAAATGTTTTGGTGGAACCGTTATTGCTATTATTAGAGCAATAATAAATCAGTCCGGCTCTGGATTGAAGTGATTCAATAAACCATAGGCAGAACGTTAAAACAATAAATGTACAACTAATGAAATTAAGTTCGTTTTGAAGGAAGGAAGGGTTGCAGATGCGATAAGTTCTTAAGATTTATGACGAGATGACAGGTTTCTGAACTTATTTATCCTGTAATGAATAAAAATGCATCTTCTAATTTGAATTGGTGGGTTTGCAGCATACGGAATGTATTATCAAGCCGTTGATTCTCATAAGTTTTGTGTCGATGAATGGCAGCTAGTTGTTTGATTCCCACTCGACCTTAATAGTGTGATGCAAGTTGTGGGATTTTGAGAGAACCTATCAAAGTTTTTTTAAGATTATTATAGCGCTAGTAAGAGATATTTCATCAAAGTATCTCAATCAAACCAAAGGAAAGGATGAAAATAAAGCCAAGGACTAGAGAAGACAGATTACTAAACTGATTTTAATCAGTTGTTCTCTCCTCTTGCTTTTTCTGTTAAAGCAATTTTGTAGTCACATACACACATGTTTCTACTTTTTCAAATGTTCCTAAATAAATTGCAGATAATCGTTGAAAGGAGATTGGCCAAGCTGAGGCCGTGCGATTAGTGACATTTGCCTTTCACTGATTCTCAACAATTTATTTATGGAACATTTTGAAAAAGAACTATCATATCAAATCTCCCCCTTTCCTTTATTTTATTTGAGATACGTTGATGATGTATCTCTTGCTGGCCCTATAATAATCTTGGAAACTTTGATAGTTTTATTTAAATTTAACAAAGTTAGTCAAAATTCTCTCGGCCCAAAACTTGCTTTGAAAATCGTCACAAATTCACCTGTTCCTGAATATATTCTTCTCCATCCACTTCTTTATATAAAGCATTTATGTGTCTAGTTTTCTTATTCTAAAGCTGAAGATTGTAAAAAATACAGAAACTATTCCTGTAATGTAATAAACTGATTCTACTAAACTGTGGTTAATATATATATATATATATATATATATATATATATATATAATAAAAATTAATGCAATATCGCAAGAAAAGATGAGGAATTAAACCACATTCTCCAAAAACAATTTAATTCAGAACAGTTTCGGTGTATCTCACACCCTTTTTCAACTGACACTGGGCAGAAAATATAAGAGAAAAGCATAACACAAGATCCCCTCTTTTTCCCCCCCAATCCCCTACTTGTGGCTAATCTGGGGGGGGGGGTTAGGCCTAAACATATTGAAGGGCTGACATTTTACTATTTTATTTATTTGCGATCTTATTACAGGATTAAAAGAAAATTGACCCTCAGATAGATTTAAATTAGGAACTGACGATATCAAGCTCGATTCTACGATTCTTCTTTTAACATAGTTAGCCGATTTAAATAACATTTTACTTCCATTGAAATCGATCGTATGATTCTTGTCTCGAACATGGCAAAAAAATTCCACTACTTTCGCTCCTCACTCTAATATCTCTTTTGTGTTCGTATTAATCTAGCCTTTAAATATAATAATGCTTTAAACCAATTGATGATGGCTAGGAAACCCAAAAAACATCATAACATAGCAGTATATGCAGTACCATGCAACGATTGCCATAAAGTTTATATAGGGAAAACGGGGAGAAATCTAGACAAGAGATTGTACGAACACAAAAGAGATATTAGAGTGGGCAGCGAAAGCTGCCCACTCTAGTGTCTTCTCTCGAAATATCCAAGAAAATAGATTTATTTTGTTCCTATCATTTAAATATCTATAATGTTTTAAATTAACGCCCATGAAAACGTATTCATAGGCATATCTTAATTCTGTTCGTAAAATTATTCTTTTGTTTGCATTTTTCTGTATCTAATATCATATATATTTTCTTATAATTATTACCCTCTATTTTACCTATATATACAAATGTTTTCCTCATTTTTATTTAATATAGAACCCCAATGACATTGATATTAAAAATAAGTTATTACTCGAAAAGTTATTTGTATTTTTACTTTTTTATTTATCATTTCCTCAATTTTGAAAGTAATATCTCGCAGAAGATTCAATTCAAACTACGAGTATTATCTACATGGTTATATATTGATTTTTAATGTTCAATTACATACACAGGCATCCAAGTTTCAGTTATATGAAAGCAAGGTATTTTTTTTCCTTTATAATGTCCTTAAAATTCTTCTTTTCAAACAATATGTCTTTTTCAAAATTAAAAACATTAAAGTTTTGTTTCTTCATATTTATAGACTGGCAAAGAGTTTAAGCTCCAACTCGAGGCCAGTGAAAGAAAGGGGAAGGACGGGAGGAGAGAATCGCTTACTGGACGGAAAAAGAGGCTATAAATAATATATCAATTACATACATTTTTTATTTTGTCAATATAGCACGAGAAGAAGCTGTGCTACCACAGTCTTACGTATTTTGATAATAAGCTCAATGCCGTTATTTCGAGTGGCCGCTTGGTTATCGAACTAAAGAGAGCAATTTATACTCTATATTAGTGAAGTGGTTGACTAGTGTAAATAGCACGGTATTTAACTGTGCAAACGACGACTTTCCAGAAAAACAATTAAATTCTCTTTCTGTCTTCAAATGATTGATTTATAAGTTCAACGATTAATTTCGTCGCTCTACTTTGGACGTTTGCTAAGGTCAAGATACCTTTTCGAAGATTCGCAGAGCAAAATTGAATCGAATAATCGAAGTGATTTCTATCAAACATTTTTTATATATATATATATATATATATATATATATATATATATATATATATATATATATATATATATATAATTAAATAATGATAACTTTCTATTTAAATTTAAAACTAGTGGTGCTTTAAGCCAGACGTACGTCTGTTCGCTTTTAAATGTGCTACAGCACTTACTAAACCGAAAATCGTTTCCTACGTTACTGGGTTTAGATTATGACCGCTCATATTTATACACTTCCCAAGGATATTGATATACTAAGACTATTTATCATACACTCTATTTGTGCTTTATATTTAAGTCTATTTATATATTTACTAGATCAGAGCGATACTTTTCTATATTTTTTCTATCATGGTCTCATCTGCAACTTTTGAAATTTTGCATAAGAAATTATTGTCAAAAATATTAATATAGATTATAAACAACAATTGACCAAGATCGACAGCGTCACTGATCGATGCCCAGGTTGCGTTAGTTCCACTTATTAAGGCACTATCTGCGGTCAGACTATCAGTTTTCATTCGATTTAAGTATATATTTCCTTATATTAATGAGCTTTTAACTTTATCATAAGTTTTTTTACGTGGAAAAGTGTAAAATGTCTGAAAATCGACATTAAGTAAATACGAATTCATCATGTTTATATGATCATCAAATATTAAGATCATTTTATGAATGAATTGTTACAAGTTACTTTCACATGAGCGTTTTGCATCAGGAAACCCTTCTAAGTATCGTTTAAGTTTTGGACTAAAAATGCTTTACGATTCTCTGTCATATTATAGACTCTAAGAACTTGACAAAAACGGAGTTTAGTAAATTGGATTGACAATTACTTCTTCAAAATCACTCAACTTTTCGTTCATTAATTGACCTGTTTTTTATTTTCCAAAGAGCTTTGCTAGTTGTTTTTCTAATTTTGTAGCGTGAATTAAATAAACTCTATCGGACCTAGCACTTTGAATATTTTTATCTACTAAATATAAAGACTTATTTCCTTTAGTATTATATTAATATTTGACATAGTACTATTATCATCAAAATCAATTACATTGGAGATTATACCTAAATTTACGATGTCTTCATGGCAATGAGGAAATTTATAAGATTTAAGTATGGATTAACTGAGAACTTTCATTAATAATTCCAGAAATATTTATTTAGGAAAAAGAGTTATTTGATAATCATTATTTCCCAATTTTTCACCAAAATGTACACTTTCTACTAAATTTTTATCGGAGATCAAAACCAATTCCATTAGGCTATGGTCGCGTGTCTACCCATAAGATCTATCATGAAGAAAATGATAAATTATAATAAGATCCAGCAGACGTTTTCTTTATTTAGTAAATTAAGTCACTCCTTGGAAGTGTTGTTCTTTTTCCAACTAACGTCAATAATTCATCCTGGGCATTATATTAATTTATTAATATATATATATATATATATATATATATATATATATATATATATATATATATATATATATATATATATATATATATATATATATATATATATATATATGTGTGTGTGTGTGTGTGTTGAAGAAGGTAATTTTTGGCTAACTAGCTTTTCATCGAAGCCCTTCTCACAAACACAAGAAGAAAACGCATAAAATAAGCTTTTCTCTTCGCGTATGTGAGAAGAGATCCTTCCGCGGGTCTCGATGAAGAGCTACTTAGCCCAAAATTGCCTTCTTAACCGCATAATTTGGATTGTGCTATTGCAAATAATTCGCGATATATATATATATATATATATATGAAAAAACTGCTTTCAATCTACTACTATGACGATAATAATAAATACAGTATAGACATCTAAGCATAGCCCAATATTGATAATAGAATATACATAATAGAGAGAGGAAAAAAGAGTACAGCACACTTGCCAAAAAAGATTTATTTGGCAATTCTTTTTCCATTAAGATGGTGCCAGAAAGCATATTAATCTTACATAAAATCTGCTTTTAAATTAAAAATTTACTATTAAATCGTAAAAAATATATCTATAAAAACATCTAGAAAAAACGTATCTATGAAACTTACTTGAATGCTAACGGTGAGTTGGTATCTCTGGTTTTTATCAAGAAAATTTGATGGCAAAGATATTTGCTGCTTGGCGCTGCCGTGCTAAAATGTGAGGTGGAAATTATCATGAATTATTTCCATGTTGGGGATCTATTTTACTATCTATTATCAATCGACTAAGCATCAAGTTGCATTGTAAGAGCAATTAATTATCTTTGGTGTGACAAGAAGAAGTGATAATAGAAATTATCCATTTAGTGCAGAATCATGCTCGCTTAGATATTTCTCTATATTTAGTTACAACATGCATAAAGTGTCAATTTATTAACTCATTTTAGTGAGTCATTCATTATTTTATAAAAGTCATCGCAAACTCGATAGTCAGTAGAAATAGTTGAACTACCTTACTACATGCATTCTTTATTGATTTGATTCCTTGAAACATTTGTTTATTTTTTTTAAATCATTGTTTCATATAATAATTCCTATTTCTTCGTTATAAAATATATTTTACCTTCAAATATTTGTATAACAAGCATGATTTATCTTTCAAACATCAATAATAAAATGAAAAAATTGGATTGACCGCTAAAAGTGATAAAATAACTTTAATTTAGATATATTTTTTTTAATTTCTTTCGCACTAAGGCACTAATTTAACAACATGTTTTCTTAGTAATTTAGTTCATTTATTGAAAATGAATTAATGGAATGTCGAATGTCCTTATCAATGTCTACTATGTCTGATAAGGTACGATATTCATGTCTATCTATTAACAAACAAATGTAAAAGCAATTTAAGTAAATAATTAGTTAGCTTGTACTTTAATTAGATGATAAAATAAAAGTGATAATGAAGCAAACTTAAACACTGATTCTATTATTAAATCCTTTTGTAATTTTAAAACTCAAAATCTATTTAAAATAAAGAGACTTGTGACGGAGAATAATTTAAAGACAAAAAACTATTGCCTTATTTATACAAACTATCGCTTAACTACAAATATCTTATATTTAAAACAGAATTGAGTAAAAGTGGCATCTTTTCGTACGATGCTCAAATTTGATCTTTTCTTCACTTTTATCAAATTCTAAGTGTCTTTGGGTAACCTGTCTCACTCAAAGCAAAAGTTATTTAAATCCTATCTAATACATTTAATACAAAGTATTAAGTCGCATTAATACGAAAAGCATCGCATCACTTAATCCTTAGTATTTACATATGTTTAATATTACTCATTTATCTTAAAAATATTAGAGTGAATTGATTTTATTCTAATGCATCGAATACAAAGCGTTAAGTCGAACTAATAAGCTTCTGACCCTTTAAGGTGCAGATAGATTAGAATGGAAGGCTAAGAAAATAAAAGGGTAAACCAACGATGATATTTTACTCAATGGATAAAATAGGAAGAAGGGAACAAAAGATAAATGAAAAAAGACTAAATAGAATGAATATGAAAAAAGTATAATATTTTAGTTTTTTACCTTATATTTTATAAATTAGTCGAGATATCACATTAAAAACTTTCAAGAGTATATATTACTAATGATAATACATTGCAATAGTGAAGATATTTTGGAGGCCATTTTGAGGGTCATTTGGTAGACTATTTTAAGGG
This sequence comes from Ceratothoa steindachneri, assembly GCA_963969495.1. NCBI lineage: Eukaryota > Metazoa > Arthropoda > Malacostraca > Isopoda > Cymothoidae > Ceratothoa > Ceratothoa steindachneri. The sequence goes on from OZ018322.1 coordinate 195,837,203, forward strand.
CCATTTTTCTAATCCTGGTTTAATTTTTAAGGTCAATTTGAAAGATTTTCTGGCTTAATTTTAAAGACATTTTCTTGCCTTTCTCGGTTACTTTTTAAAACCATTTTGAAATATTTTAAGAGTTCCTTAAGAGCCATTTTAATGGTTCCTTTAATGGTAATTTTATATACTTCCTGATTTAATTTGACGGTCATTTATTCGGTCACTTTAAAGCTACATAAGTAGATTTAAATGCCGATTTTAATGGCTCTTTCGAGGACCATGTTTTACCATTTGGCCACAAAAGCTAGATGAACGGGCAGAAAAATATAAAGAAACCACAAAACAACTCATTATTTTTTTTAAATAAGCAAAAATCAACCAGAGCATTGCCAAAGAGTTGGAATAAGTTTTCGTAAATAAAGTGGTGAAGAGAGGGGGGTAAAAATATAGAAACCCTACATAAGCAATTTAGACCCTTTGAGTCCTTTAGACCCTTTAATGGTAATTTTATATACTTCCTGATTTAATTTGACGGTCATTTATTCGGTCACTTTAAAGCTACATAAGTAGATTTAAATGCCGATTTTAATGGCTCTTTCGAGGACCATGTTTTACCATTTGGCCACAAAAGCTAGATGAACGGGCAGAAAAATATAAAGAAACCATAAAACAACTCATTATTTTTTTTAAATAAGCAAAAATCAACCAGAGCATTGCCAAAGAGTTGGAATAAGTTTTCGTAAATAAAGTGGTGAAGAGAGGGGGGTAAAAATATAGAAACCCTACATAAGCAATTTAGACCCTTTGAGTCTATGGAATTTAGAAGAAAGCGCAACTCTTTTGAATCTCCCTATCCCCGCTATTGGGGGCTGAAGTATTAAAACTAGAGATGGTAAAAACTGCTACAGCAGAAGAAATAGATTAAAATATGAATAACGGATCACCTTTCTAGAGTTTTATGAACGATCGAATAATCGGAAAGTTAAGATTTCGGTTCCCTTTACCCAAGTAAACAAAATTAATTGTTGTCGTCCTAATCATCATTTTTTTAAGTCATAATGACAATTATTGAATTGTTGTATAATACCCCTATAGCTAGGAAAATATTTAATGAATCGTATAATTTGTAAGTAGCGTGTGAGTGGAACATCAAATGTCGATTTAATCCAGAGGAAAGAAAAAGCGACGAATTGAAAGTTTTTATCATTTTAATTCAGTTCATTCTCAAAGTCTTGGAATTCGTCGTCTTTCTCATTTCGTTAGGTCAGATAGAAACGATGGTAATAAATAAAATTTGTTTGAGTGATTAACAGAATCGCAAGAATTAACAAACGAGGGTTCAGGGTAAGATGGGATGAGGCCTACATTGCAGTGTCTTAAATCATGGAATCAGCCTAATCAACTGGAACCCTGACTGAGATGACCACACTACATGTTGTCAGACTTCCAAGATCCAGTTAACGACCTCACGAGAGTATGTAGGTGCAACCTCGTGTCCGGTGTAGTAATGTTAACACAAACACTCTGATGTATCTTCTGCTCCCATTTTCTTTGTAAGGGCAAGAACGCTGAACTGACCTGATGGATATTCAACTGGTACCTTCTGCATTGAACGCAGATGCGATTTGAGCAAAAGTTTTCTTATCGGTTTTCATGGAGAATTCTATATATACGCCCTAGTTACTATCATTAAGAACTCCTGGTCTCAAACTGCGCTATCCACGGTGGACGGTAATGACCCCTAAGAGGTATTTTCGATACCTACGTGACACCATAGATCGAACGATGTTGAATGCGGGCACACTTTCAGAAATGGAATTCCCTAACTATCTGCTACCCAATATCATAACCCATTCCAACTATAATAATAATGAACGTCGCAGTGCAATGAACAGCCTAACTAATGTTCACACTGACCGACGTGATGACAGATTACAACCGATAAATGGCTAGGATTCCATGACCTCAGTACAGTGTCGCTGTCCTCCATACATAATGCTATCCCATGATTCGGGCACTTAGGTGTAATGCTAAGTGTGACGAATGACTTTAGTTGGAATATTAAATAAAGATCCACTCCCATTTAATTTACATGGAATCTAAATCAGGCTGAAGCTCTCTTAATTTCTAATATCTCTTGCTTTATTATTTTTGGCCTATGAGTAAGGCGACGATCAGATAATTATCTGGTCAGTGATCAGATAATGGAAATTAATTTATTAAAATATTCAAAAGTTTTAATTCAATACTTATGGTCCTGTATAATTGTTTTAATTATCTTTTTAATCTCTAAAATATTTCCAAAATTATTTGAACTTTTAACACTGCGAGGGCTAAAATTCTTTCTGTATTAGACTGTCTGCCTCGAACATCTCAGCTGTCATAAGTAAATAAAAATTATATAAAATCTCAGGCCAAATAACATCTTTTTTTATTTATTTAAATAAATTAGACAACAATACAAAGGTTAAAGCGCCAATAAATAATTATCAACGTCAAAACATAAAAAAATGGAATATAATTGAATATACGTTGAGGTTGGAATGTTCAGAGCAAATGAAAAATTGCATTTTTATCTAAAAAGAACAAAATGTAATTGCTAATATTAAACAGATAATTTTTAAAAATCAATTTAAATGGCGACACGTGAAAAAAAATTGTAAAGTAAAACAAGTTTACCTGAAGTTCGACTTTAAGTGGTCTTTTCTGGTCGTAATTACGCTCTTCATTCTTTCTCTCTACTTCTTCCTTTGGTAAAGATGGTGGTATCCGAGGAAGATTCACTTTTCCAGTTTTCATATTCCGATTGTACTGAGCGACTTTTAAAAGAAAATTATTAGATGAGAACTATTTTTTGTATGAGGGATTGTGAAGGTTAATTAGTATCTATTTTAATTACGCTCAAGATGAATGATAAATCAGGAAACAATTTTATTATTTCGTAAACCGTAAGTACTTAAAAACAAATTATTTACACATTATGTTAAACACATTTTTGTGAATCAATATATGCATATAGAATATATTTGAGCGGGCGATATTATCACTTCACTAACTCTATAATTTAAGGGGTTTTTTTAGTACTTGAATAATAATTTAATCTTAGTTTGGTTATGACTTATGTTTTTTATCAAAATTATTTCTAATAATTCTTTTATAATATAAAAAAAAAATGGTGAAGTTCAGAATTAATTATAGGTATCGAAATTTTGTGAATCTTTTAAATCCAAAAGAATTACAAATGGTGAAGTTCAGAAACTTTAGTTTAGAGTTCCGTTTTAAAATTATTATAATTTGCGAAGTTCAGAAAATTTATATAAGTTTAACCATGGCTGCTTTTTTTTAGTAGTGAAGCGCAAGCTTCCTCCCTAGGGGAAAGTGGCGAAGCATTACCTGGTTAATATTATAATTACAGTTTGAATATCATAGTTTTTCTCTGCATTAATTATGATCAGGTAACTTGTAAGCTATTTTAACCAGCATTTATTATGATGACGTCACATTATAGGAATATTTTCACCCTAAATGTTTTCGTCACCCTTTCTTCCATTTCTCTCTGTTACGGTAGGGAGCTTTGCGTGATAAATTATATTGGATGTGAAATGTATTTTGCAGACACCGTAGAAAAGTTTTAGAGCGACTTTAATCGTGCCCTGGAATTTGGGGGATAAGGGGGCTATTCTAGTTCAGCTACAATTCACTAATCAAGATGCGTACGAGGGTGAGTCAAAAAGTTCTCAGACAAATGTCATAAAAATATTATTTTTCAACATAACATAATCATTTTTCGACATAAGTTCCATTATTGTCTATATATTTTTGCAATCTATGTTTCCACCGGTAAATTCCCTTCTTATAGAATTGCTGGGCTTGTCTCTGGACATCAAGCAATAACCTTTCTATTTGCTTCATCCTGCGACAGGAATCGGGTGCCTTTCAGATGTTGTTTTAATTTTAGGAACAGAAGAAAATCGGAGGGGGCTAAATCAGGGCTATGAGGGGGATGCGCAAGAGTTCCCCGTCGATATTTGCGTAGCATAGCCCTAACAGTCTTTGCAGAATGCGCTGGGGTATTATCATCGTGAAACAAAATCTGTCTGTGCAGCTTAACTCGACGTTTTTTGGCCAGGGCGTTCTTAAGTTTCTATAAAACACCTTCATAATAGCTGGAGATAACAGTTTTCCGTCCTTCTAGAAAGTCTATCAATATAATTTCATTTGAATCCCCCAAAATTGTGGCTATAACCTTCTTAAACAGATGTTTCTGTCTTGTATATAACAGATCCAGCTGTTCTCTTTGGATGCCACTCTTTTGATTAAATTTGTTTTCTGGATCAAATTTCTAGATGCAAGTTTCATCTCCAGTGACGGAACGCTTAAAAAAATTGTCCTCATTTGTCTTAATTATGGTCAAAATTGATAGAGAAAGGTCAACCCTTTGATTGGGTTGGTCTTTGCACAACGCTTTAGGGATCCAGCGCGCTGAAAGCTTGGACAAACCAAGATCTTCAGTGAGAATTGCAAATGCTGAACCATGTGAGAGTCTATCCTTATTGTTAGAAATTTAATGTTGGGTCTTTTCTCAAAATTTGTTATTTTTAGGGTTGAAAAGACATTGTTAAAAGAAGCACAGCATATGTACACACTCCCGATATTTAGAAAGATAAAACAACGAAATTAATCGAGAAGCATCAAAGCGAGAAGCATCAAAGACATGTTCGAACATAAATTACTTTGTAAAATATTGCACATTTTAAAATTATGACATTTGTCTGAGAACTTTTTGACTTACCTTCGTATATATTTATATCTTCGATTAGCATCACATTGATTTAAAGGTTAATTTAACTACAGCGCAGAAGGTTAGGGTCAGAAGGTTTTAAAACGGGGGTAAGTTTTGGGGTATTTAATTTATATGGTCCGTGCTGCCCTGTTGTATAATTCAAAGTTCCACGAGAATAAAGGAAAACAAAACAGCACCGAGAGTAAAAAGTAATAGACTCTGATCGCACAAAAGTTCGGATGTTATTTTTCTTGTGATATTTTTTGTTAATCTAAATCTGTTCTTTTTTTTGTGTAGTCGAAAGCCAAAATACGAGAAAATTGATTTTGAATCCGATTTCGACGAATTTTCATTCAAACTCTGTTTTGCTGCATTTCCCCCCCCCCCCTTTCCTTCCCTAACAGATTTCGACAAATCACACAAAATACTACAAGAAGAAGTAATATAATGTACTGAAAGATAGATTACGGTTAAGTAAATAATAACCGAAACAAAGTTGGGGCAAAACAACTAAAAATGCATCCCATTTCTCCACTTACATATATCTACTGGTTGCTATTACTAATTACTTCGCACAAATAAATGGGAATATATAATGGTTTCCCAGAAGAAATGTAGAAGAAAACGTAAGAATATGAGAATTAAAATGCTAACTATTATAATATTTTTTTTAGTAACATAACATGACATAACATAACATAATTTCACGGATGACAAAAGCAACAAGGGCCTATCAAAGGTCATCCGCATCTGTTAAAACTCACCTACAAAATGCATCCATAGAATTGTGCTAGATCATACATCTACAATACACAATTCAAACGATCCACAGGACTGTGTCCGATCACGCATACACAATACACAATTCTAACCACACACAGGAAAGTGTCAAAAACAAAAAGCATCATCACCAAGACTCGTCAAAATCTAAATCAATCGTAATACACAGTAGCAAAAAACTGCATCCATAGGAACGAGCCCAGAACACCCCCCAAAGTCAACCCCCTCTCCCCACAAAATCGTCCAATCTGCGCTCGAATACATTCAAGTTTGGACCGTCCACCGTCTCAGATGGCAAATCACTCCAGCAATCCGCCACTCTATTGGTGAAAAATACTTTCTAACATCCAGCTTGCACCTCTGTTTTTTTTTCATTTTTAAGTGGTGACCCCTAGTCCTATTACTACCTTCCAACTCAAATAACTCGCTAAAATCCAACTTATCCATCCAAGAACAGATTTTTAAAAGCTCAATCATATCTCCTCTCACACATCTTCTCTCAAATGAGGACATATTTAGTACCCTCAGTCTATCTTCATATTCAAGGTGCTTCATGGGAGGTATTATTTTTGTTGCCCTCTTTTCTACTGACTCTAGCATGTTGATGTCATGTCTAAAATGTGGTAACCATGTTTGTATACAGTACTCTAAATGTGGCCCAGCATAACCTCCTTAATCTTGTAGCCAACATTCTTCTTAATGTATCTCAGCACCCTATTTGCTCTAATTTTGCCTCAATTCACTGCTTTGAAAACTTTAGTGACCTATCTACTACTGCGCCTAAGTCCTTCTCATCCTCAACTAAATTCAACCAATGCCCATCCATTTCATAGCTAAATTCTCTATTATCCCTTCCCATGTTAAGAACTTTGCATTTTTTAAGGCTAAAAGTCATTTGCCACTTCTGAGCCCAAGCTAATAACTCATTTAAGTCACTCCGCACTTTAAAACTACCCTTAACTTCTTTGACTACAGCTGCCAATTTAGTGTCATCAGCAAAAATTGTAACTTTGCTATTTAAAGCCTTCCCCAAGATCAGCTATGCAATTTATGAATAATAAAGGGCCTAGAACGGATCTCTGAGGTACGCCACTGATAACGTTTCTCCACTGTGACCTCATCTCATTCAGCACAACTCTCTGTTTCCTGTCTTTCAGCCATTCAATTATCTTATTCAAAACTTTACCACATATCCCATGCATTTTTAATTTGTGAACCAGTCTCCTATGTGGAACTCTATCAAAGTCCTTGCTAAAATCTAAGTAAATTACATCAGCATTCTCTCCCTTATCTAATTGTTCAGTAACACAATCCATAAAATCCAGTAAATTTGTTAAACACGATCTAGCTCTTCTAAACCCATGCTGAGCATCATTTATTAACCTACCATACTCTAGATGGTCAGAAACCCCTTTCTTAACTATCTTCTCAAGGATTTTACAAACGATAGAAGTTAATCTCACCGGCCTAAAGTTATTCAGGTCCTCTTTACTTCCCTTTTAAAAATTGGCCCTACATTCGCTAATTTACAATCATTAGGTATTTCTTCAAACTGTAGTGATCTAGTATATAACTTCTCAAGGCCAATGTTGTGCCAGTACATAAGCAGTGTTGCAAGAAGCAAGTGGAAAACTACAGACCTTTAAGCCTTACATTATTACCCGGAAAGATATTGAAAAGATTAATTAGCACTGATATTGAAAAGTTCTTAGAGTAGAACAAGTATATTAATGATTCGCGGAATGGCTTTCGAAATGGAAAGTCATGTCTCATTAACTCACTTGAGTTCATGAATTCTGTTACTGAACAAACAGACCAAGGTAATAAAGATATAGATGTATTATATATTGATTTTAGTAAAGCCCTTGAAAAGGTCCCTCACCAGAGACTTGAGCACAAGCCAGAGAAGTATGGAATCTCTGGAAGAGTCCTGAAGTGGATCAAACTTTGGTCATTGGGAAGAAAACACAGAGTAATACTAAATGGGACTAAGTCCACAGGGAAGTTGGTAGAGAATAGAGTGCCTCGGGGATCCGTGATCGGATACTTGCTTTATATCCTTTCTATTAATGATATTAATTCTGGTTTTGGATGCAAAACTAAAATGTTTGCTGATGATGTTAAGCTGTTCTTTCCAGTAAGTAACAATAACACTGGCCAAAAAATTTTAACTTTGTCTCTGCTACTTAAATAAATGTTGTTGTATCTAACTAATTTTGGTGCGCTGATTCCAAATTTGTGCTCAGAATTGTCCTAGCACGTAAGGTTCCTGAGTTATGCAACTAGGCTATATGGCTCACTTTGTCACCTTGGATCAATTAATGATATAATTATTACGAGTTGGAGAAGAATGAGACGTTTTGGGGCAAAGGTTTGGAATCATGACACCCTAATTTGCATTATGTACGTTCCTTTGCAGACCCAGACAAGATATGTATTACATATAAAAGAGGTAGTACTTACCTAACTATAAATTTCTTTAAAAATGTTTGAAACTATTGCTCTTGCGCTTGTTACGTGGATTAGGATACTACCGTTGTAGGAATCAGAAGTAGTTGAGGCAGGATCCAAACACACGCAGCACATCACATCCTCTCAATACGGTAGCCAAAGCAACACTGCCCATATGTGTAACTAAAGAGTATGTGTGTAACTCAGAAACCTTACGTGATAGAACAATTCTGATTACAGATTCGGAATAAAGTTATCATAAATTACAAGCTAATACCCAAGTATCAAAATCATTGTTGACTAGTGTTATGGGTTAAAAATGAAGATACTTTTCTGAGAACTCGTTTTTATGTATAATGATTCCATGGATAAGTTAAATTTTTGGGAATTTAGTGGTACAGGAGGAATTTTAAGTTAAATTTGGCTTTAGTTTAACCTATTATACCCCTACTAATTATTAATTCCATTCTCTGACATTGACACCATTGGAGGGCTTAAACTAGAAAAGAAAGAGACGAAAGTTAAAATATTAATTTTTTAACACCCTCTAGCTATCCGCTTTAGATTCCAGGCCGAGTAATAAATCCCAATTTCAGTCCTTTCCATCTTGGCCATTGGACGAGTATTTCCACCAAATGAATCTCACGCCTCCTACCGAACTGTACTCACGATAGGCCGCGCAGGGCACGCCAGTGTAGGCATGAATGGCATGATGGCAGCGATGTGTAGTGTGGTTACAATTCTGAGCGTTGTTTTCCCGATCGTCAAGAGTTTGAGTTAAATCTGGAACATTCGCTTTGCGCAGAGCTCTGGTCAGCCTCTCAACATCGTCGTTGGGTTTAAATCGCGGGATTTTATTACCCTGTGATGTTTGTAGCATCCGTAATTGATCTTCAAGAAAGGAAATTACTGTTATACAAATAATTTATAGCTTTGCTTTAATGGAATAGAACTAATAAAAATAGACAAAACATTATTTTTATACTCCTTGGACTTTCTTTATATAGTCACCAGGTGCATTTAGGGAATAATGTCGCTCTGTGTAATCAGATGCTTTATATCTTGAATATATTCCGCAAGGAGATTCAAGGTCTTAAATTTGAGTGTCTCTGCTCCTTGTAAGAATGGTTTTTTCCTCGAGGTTTATAAGTCGTTCTGGTTTCATTAGTAATAATTAATGCGGTTTTAAATTGTAGTTTTTGTGATTTTTAATATTTGCACTAATTCCTCTTTTTTGGCAATATCTAATTTTCTTCATATGCGCTCTTAATCTTCATTAATTCAAGATAGTAAAAATTTATCTTTTCCAAACTGAGAACAGTGCCTTTTTGAATGACTTGGAGTACCCCTGATAGGCTATGGTGGCTTTTTCCATCCGTTAAATTATGTTGTATTATCAGCTTTCTTTCGCTTTTCAAACGACAAAAAAATCTTACCTTAGACCCCCACCAACAGGCGTTTTAACCGGTTCAAATTCTACTGTATCTTTCATTTCATTGTCGCTCTCAAGGCCTTTGCTATTAGGTAAATCCATCATCTTGATGAATGAGTTTTATATATTAAAATATCTATCTAAAATCAAAAAAGTATCTATAAACAGATATTTGAAACAAAAGTAGAGAAGTTAGGGAAGAAAAATTGTGTTGAAGGTATATTAACCAAGTAGACAATTTGAAACACTAGAAACCGGAGAGGGCAGAAACCTTTTAAACTTTCTGCTTTCCTCAATAAAAACAAGTCTTTCAGGAGAATAAATAACATTTACTTGAGACGAAGTCATAAATATAGGCTGTAATGTCGATAGCTTAAAGCGATAATCTCAGAAATCAAGATTCAAAATCTACTTTTTGGTTATCACTAATGGCAACCCTGTCTCTTTATTATCGCTGATGGCAAACGCGCTTTTTGATTATCGCTGATGGCAAAACTACTCTTTCAATATCACTAATGGCAAACCTTATTTTTTATTATCGCTGATGGTAAACGACTTAGTATTGCCGATGAGAGAAGGAAACGGACATTGTTTGAGTACACATTAAGTTTTGGGCTGTTACTTGGTAAAAATATTAGTCTAAAGTAGGGTTGTCCAACTTTTTTTCCCAACGGGCCAAATTAGAAATTTAAGTATATTCACCGGGCCATAGAAGTAATAAATATAAATTTTAAAAAGTTCAAAGATATATATAGTTGCAAACAAAATACTGTATATTAACAGTAAAAAATTAAATTAGACTAATACAAAATGAAATAAAATCAATTTGATTTGGGAGATTGACTTCCTTTTATGATATTCTCAATATCTGGTTTTCAAAGTGAATGAAAATATAACTAAAAGTACCCCGTAGAAATAAAATCTGAGTAAGAAGTGGGCCGCATGAAAATATTAAGTGGGCCATGGGTTGGACGTCCCTAAATGACTTAATTATAGGTATTATTTAAAAACGGATTTCTTTTAAATCACCCTCCTAATTTAAAGTTCATTGGTGTATGGAAATCCTTATTATTCGATATTTTAGTTAATATAATTTTTTTATTGACACAAGCAAAAATTCTGTAAACATTAAGAGTAACTCAGTCAGTTGGGAAGGAAGGGGGAGAGCAATGGAATTTACAATCGAGGCGGAATGGAAAGAGATTCAGGAGGGTTGCGTACTTTTCCCGGTCCCCTGCATCTAGAGTAGTCTACTTGTATTATCTACCCGCTACATATATTCAATGTCCCTAACTTTTGAAATTTCTTTCCCAAGCCATTCAATAACAAAAATCACTTATTGTGATTTTTGTGATTTGTATTTTACATGGTAATTAAGTTAGGTCACGTTAAGCTAAATAAATTAATCTAAGCGCATAAAATCAGACTAAGAGAAGGAACCCATAAAAGTCAACTGATTAATTTCTCAGAGATCCCCTCCTGGTGTTCCCTTTAAGCTATACCAAATAAATTATTTTTATCAGCAACTTACTGTATAAGTACTTTTCGTCGGCAACTTACCGTATAAGTACTTTTCATAAGTTTGAAAGTTGTACGGTCCAGCGTAATCCTTCAGTCCCATGTGATTCCCTTCTTTGTTGTATTCGTCGACGAGTCGTTTGATCATGACGTGTTCGTTAGCGCGGCTGTTGCGAATTTGCAACCGTTTCAGATCGAGCAGTTGTTGAAACAAGCGACGTTCCAGTGCATATCTTAAACCACAGATGACAACGTGAGGTCCAAATCGAAAAATATACCATAGATTAGTGGTTAGAAACAGTTCAAAATACCTCATAAAAGACGTTAATATTATTAATAAATGAACCCTTTTACACATCAAGTATGACCATGAGGATGTCACACGGTTGCATGTGAAATGCACAATAAATGCGAAATAGGAAGCGCGAATTGAAGAATTTCAAACATTTATATGTTCATTAGGTAGTAAAATTACAAAAATATTTCTCTTAAATGCAAAGTCACATATAAATATTCATTTATTCGTACTCAAATTTTTTTGTTCGTATGTTTGTTTGAATGACTCATATATATATATATATATATATATATATATATATATATATATATATATATATATATATATATATATATATATATATATATATATATATATATATATATATATATATATATATATATATATATATATTTATATATATATATATATATTTATATATATATATATATATATATATATATATATATATATATATATATATATATATATATAAATATATATATATATATATATATATATATATATATATATATATATATATATATACCACCTTGGTAAAATTATTCGTTATTCCTTGACAATGAAGTGAACAAGCTCGATAGTACTTGGAATCTGCCTTTCATTTTCCCTTGGGATTTTTTGCATTTATTACTCTACTCACGCGCTACTATATATATATATATATATATATATATATATATATATATATATATATATATATATATAAATAAACAGTCGACCATTCATATTCGCGGGGTATAGGGACCACGACCCCCCGCGAATATTGAAAAACCGCGGATAGTTGAGGCTACCCCCCAAACACCCCTAACCCTTCATAAACATCGTAATACGCTCCTCATATTAATTCAAGAAGTTATGTTTTGTCATGTTCATACACATACAGTACGAAATAAAGTATCAGAACACATTAAATTATTTTATTTTATAATGTTTACTCGCCCCGAGCTAGTTTGGTTTTGATTGAAGAATGATGATTGATGATTGTAGATGATGTTGCCTTTGCAGTTCAATGATGATGATGACAATGATGATGATATAACTGTACAGGGAAGCTGTGGAGATTATAATTATCCTCAGACTCCTGCTCAGTAAACAACGGAGAGGAGGAGGAGGAGGAGGAAGAGGTGGAAAAGTTTCTCCAGAGGTGGAGGGCGTAGTTTCGGGTGTGGTTAGGGGGCTCAGGTTTTTTACTTCGGGGGAAGAACACTGTAATGGGCAATTGAGATTGTTGCTTCTTCGTGTTCTTTAGCATGTCCCAGTAAGGGCCCATAGCAAGATCGAGGCAATTCTGTGCCTTCATGGAACTAACCATGTGAGGGTCCAATGATTCCATATCTGCTTGAACACTTTTAATTCTTCTATGAAGATCGGCTAGCCTCACAAACGTAACCCCAACTTCAGCTTGAACTTCCTCATTCATCTTCTCCTTCTTTGTCAGATTCTTCCGTATTTATCCTGGTTAATTCAACCAAGTCATCATCGTTTATTGGGACAGAGTGGTCATCTATGAGGGTTTCAAACTCATCCTCTGTTACATCATCGAAACCTTCGCCACCAAGGAGCTTTGCCAATTTTTACAAAAGTGGGAACTGCTGCAGTTCTGATCTTCCTTAGGAGATAAACCCTCGTGATCGTTTGCAACCTCAGGCCACAGCTTCTTCCAACAAGCATTAATGGTCTGGAGTTTCACTTCCTCTACGGCTAGTTTTATTATTTGAATGCAATTAGCGATGGTAAA